>CM035435.1:90136250-90166250 GCA_020310875.1 Ceratopteris richardii | reverse complement strand
ATGGTTGATATAACAAATCATGTTTGGAGCACAAATAATTTAGGAAAAATTCCGTGAATAAAAAGGGTGTGAAAGGTGAATTGCACAACGGCGTGAAGAAAAGAGGTCAAAGTCTATAAATACGATGGTCAAGTCCAATATGCATTTCTGAAATAGAGCCACATTCAAGTTTGATAAAAGTCGGGTAAAATGTTTCGAACACATCTGGTTGCAACTATGGTAGAATACTTGGGTTAGAAAGAATATACATTCATATTTAGGTGCACACATCCATAAAAAATGGTTTATTGAAGTTTGCATGTGAAGGTATGAAAATATTTATGTAAGTCATGTGTATCCAAAGGCAATAATGTATCCTTTTGCAATATTGTATGCATGTATGTAGGAATCATAGTTGCAATGCAACACATCGCATTGCGTTGAAGACAAATTTTCCCTCTGTCACAAACCGGAATCAGGCTTGCAAGGGAGGGCATTTGGAACTTTTGCATTCCTAGGTTCACAAAGAGCTGCACTATGCTTGAAGCTTCCATAAGCTGCCTATAGAGGGGGGGGAGAGAGAGAGAGAGAGAGAGAGAGAGAGAGAGAGAGAAAGGAAGAAAAAAAGAAACAAAGATATTTAAAGATCTATTAGAAAGCCGAACTCGACCTATGAAAGAGAGTCAATGTAAATAGGTTGTCTCCGGTCAATCGGAAAGACGAAGTCTGCTGAGAATAAAAACTGATGCTAATACAGGGAAAATCAGAGTTTCCATAACCTGCATGTGTGGAGAATCCATGAGAGAGAGAGAGAGAGAGAGATTTGAACCTGCTGCTGCCAGTGCTTCCTTAGAAGTTAGAAGTTAGTCACCATGCCTAAACCGAAGCTTCCATGCCTAAACCGAAGCAGAATTACTGAATTACTGGAAGTATGTGTTTAGCCAAGGAAAATCGAAGCACAATTTGCTAAATATAGTGGCTTGGGCATTCCAGCACGCTCAAAGAGAAGCAAAAAAGTATCCACAGAGGTCTCCGCCCACCACCTCTATTAGCTCATGTGATCCTCATCCACATGATGCTCCAACACATTAGAGTCATAGGGAATCCCCTAGTGGAGGGAATGATGGGCATCAAGATGATACCATCCATCTTGAGGATGAGACTCAGCCACCAATAAAGCTAGCTCAAGGATCACTTTCTTGGGCATCAATACTTGCAGGTTCCCAAAGGGAAACGGAGCTTGAGGTCAAACAAAGTATAACGAAGCTTTTCATATAGTGTGACCTTCTTTTAATGTTGCACACATACCCGCATGGAATGAAGCCATGGAGTTAGTGAGAACATTGGGATACCGATGGAGCAGTCCTTCATATGACGAGACGAGCTGAGGACTAGTGAGCTACACAAAAAAAAAAGGGACATAATGGAAAAGAAGTTAGAGCATATGAAGGGCTCATGGGAAAAGTATGGATGCACTATTATGTGCTATGGATGGAGAGACATCTAAACAAGGAATCTATATATTATACTAGTGCATTGTTGCAAAGGCACTATGTTCCTTCACACCATTGATGCATCACAAGCTCGACTTGTAGCGATAGGTATGTATAACTGAGCTTTCAAGTTTCAATTTTAAGATATGCTTTTGCATATATATGTATGTACTATGCAATGTATGCACATTGCACATAGATGTATGTAGTATGCATGTGCCATGCATGCATGTATGCATTTATCATTGATGTATGTAATATGTATGTGTGCACTGTGCACTATGTAACATGTATGTATGTATGTTATATCCCTTAATCAGTTTAACAGCTGCATTTTTATTGTCCAACTTCACGGCTTCAAAGTTCGATTCTCATTCTTACAACCAGCATTTCATCATAGAATAACTCCATGATGATTTTATACCAAGTGAAGAAAGACAGCATGTTGATATTTAGGATGCATGCACCTTTCCTCAAGGATTTGTGATTTAATACACTTCAAGAATGATAAACAATATATTTGGTATGGTTCTTTGTTGCAGAAGATGTATCAGAAAAAAAATGATAATAGTATATGGAAGTTCTCAGACATAGAATTTGCAGGCTTCATCCGTCTAAAAATTCACGTTGGCATGAACAAATTCCATGGATTCACGATGGCCTGGATTTGTGAACAACTTAGATTCTGGATTCTCTAGTTTATGTGGAAGTCGAGGAACACACTTATTTTCAAGGAGCGAAGAATCTTCGACAATGACATCCCTTTTGCCCTCCTCTGTTGCCAACTTCTCTACCCCTGTTCAGTATTAACTGAACCCCTAAGATCTGCTGTCACCCTCATTGTCAATACATTGTTCTAGCAGACTATCGAGAGTCCTGTACATACCCGCCGAGGTCTCTCTCTCTCTCTCTCTCTCTCTCTCTCTCTCTCTCTCTCTCTCTCTCTCTCTCTCTCTCTCTCTCTCTCTCTCTCTCTCTCTCTCTCTCTCTCTCTCTCTCTCTCTCTCTCTCTCTCTCTCTCTCTCTCTCTCTCTCTCTCTCTCTCTCAGAGGCGATGTGGACGCAGATTGAGAGGCCCCAGATCACCATGATATCACGCTTGCTGCGCAGCAAGCCCTCCGTTCCACATGACATTATACGAGCTGAGCTTGGCACACCACCGATGCTAGTGGAGGCCCTCTTCCAGTTGGTGACCTTTATTCTGAGAGTCAGAGAGCTCCCCACTAGCCGACTCACCAGGCTTGCATTTGAGAGCTCTAGACATTTGGCAGAGACAGGGCATGAGAGAGTATGGTATGCACAGACTTACCGATGGTTAGCAGACCATGGCATGAGCATTACGGATCTCCCCCCTTTTCAGTATGACCTCTCTTCCCCCCACATTACCCTCTCTCGTTCGGAGAGGAATAGGATCATCCGTCAGGACCTACTACAGATACACGTCAGGGAGACATGGATAGCACCACGGGAGCCTCTTCCCACAAAGAGGCAACACTACAGAGAGCACTTCCTAACTGTGACAGCGGATGGTTTCATTCAGAGACCACGATACATGGATACATATATGGCACCAGCAGAGAGAGTGGCCATTGGGCAGCTCAGAGTATCATCACACCAGCTCGAGATTGAGATTGGGCGAGCCACACATACCCCCAAGGATGAGCGATTATGCAGGATATGTAGAGAGGAGGTGGAGGACGAGGAGCACTACACATGTAGATGCCAGGCATATGAGGACATCAGAGGCCGCTACCCACAGCTCTTCAGGGGACCTAGAGAGATGAGGGCTTTATTGGGGACAGAGGACCAGCGCCCTCTAGGTCGTTTCCTAGTAGAGCTCCAGCACCACCGCGCATCACTCCTCCAGCAGCAGATGGAGATACACCTGGCCCCCCCCCCTCAGACTCATATTACAGATTTTTTCAGACCCACATACACTCGAGGGCCCAGCTCGATGCGGGGTGTCACATTACACAGAGCAGAGGAGCTTAGACGACAGCGTCGACGACCGAGACCCCTTGTCCGGAGAGCTCGTCCACATCAGAGAGAGATTCAGGCGATTCACGCACGCCATGACATGGAGATACAGAGACGTCAGCAGCGCACCCCTATCGATTTGGACGCCCAGAGCATTTTGAGGATCGCCATGATGCCTTACCCACCGATGCATTATATCCTACACCCACTCCAGGCATTTAGGGGGTTGTGACACCATCGAGCCTCCCCTCCCTATGCATATCATGTTTGTATCTCACCCATTGAGCATATAGAGTGCATACCCATAGCACCCCACACCCTTGATGCCAGCTACTATCCCTCCTTTTATACCCGTCTGTAGTACTCACACTTTATTTTCGTTTTGGATCACAGTGGATTGGATCATACTGATGTATATGTTTTGTCTCATAGGCCGATTTTGGCCTCTAATAGACGTTAAAAAGCCTTTCTTTCTTTCTTTCTTTCTCTCTCTCTCTCTCTCTCTCTCTCTCTCTCTCTCTCTCTCTCTCTCTCTCTCTCTCTCTCTCTCTCTCTCTCTCTCTCTCTCTCTCTCTCATATACTGCCTCCACTATAGCTCCATTTATTGCACATGTCTTCCATCAGGCCATAGCGAGCGCTTCCCAGAGGAGTGGACGAGGAACACCATTGTGCCCATCCACAAGTCAAGAGATACCTTGGATCCAAGGAACTACAGGACTATCATGATTGGTCACACCATGGCCAAGCTTTATGGGCAGTTCTCGAGACAGAGCTCGATTCATATGCAGAGATGGAAAGGCTATGAGCACGCGGTCAGGCAGGTTTCCGATAAGCTTTCTCCACTATTGATCACATCATCATTCTGCATTGCCTCATTGACGGGGCAAAGGTGCGAAAAAAGAGATTATTATGCTGTTTTCAGCCTACACAACTTTGTGTAGCGAGTATTTTTCCGTTTCATTTCTACAGAGAGATAACCATTGTCTCATAGGCAAAGTTTGGCCTTTGGAAAACGTTAATATAATTCTCTCTCTCTCTCTCTCTCTCTCTCTCTCTCTCTCTCTCTCTCTCTCTCTCTCTCTCTCTCTCTCCCTCCCTCCCTCCCTCCCTCCCTCCCTCCCTCCCTCCCTCCCTCCCTCCCTCCCTCCCTCCCTCCCTCCCTCCCTCCCTCTCTCTCTCTCTCTCTCTCTCTCTCTCTCTCTCTCTCTCTCTCTCTCTCTCTCTCTCTCTCTCTCTCTCTCTCTCTCTCTCTCTCTCTACCATCGAGCCTCCCCTCCCTATGCATATCATATTTCTATCTCACCCATTGAGCATATAGAGTGCATACCCATAGCACCCCACACCCTTGATGCCAGTTACTATCCACTCCTTTTATACCCGTTTGCGGTACTCTCACTTTATTTTCCTTTTGGGATCACAGTGGATTGGATCATACCGATGTATATGTTTTGTCTCATAGGCCGATTTTGGCCTCTAATAGAGGTTAAAAAGTCTTTCTTTCTTTCTTTCTTTCTTTCTCTCTCTCTCTCTCTCATCAATAATCACTGAGGGCTCTCTCTCTCTCTCTCTCTCTCTCTCTCTCTCTCTCTCTCTCTCTCTCTCTCTCTCTCTCTCTCTCTCTCTCTCTCTCTCTCTCTCTCTCTCTCTCTGTGCTTTCCACATAGACATGGAGCCAATACAGTGGACTATATCATGACACAGCCGAGCTTCATCCCCTGCATTCAGGATTTCACAGTGGGAGCTAGACCAGTGGGTGTAGCAGTGGATCATGCTCTTTTGACACTATCAGTCTCTTTTCAGTACAGTACAGCCCAGACAACAGTAGGCAGGTCGCATACCCGTTACACATTTACACCAGAGACTGATTCCGTTTATACAAAGGAGATCTGGGACCGCCTACGCACAGTTGGTCCAGGTCTCTCACTGGAGAAGTGCACCACTCTACTGACGGAGACATTGCATAGTGCCGCATGAGTGGCATATCCACACACCAGGCCGGTTCGGAGGCGACAGTCTGGGAGCATGCCCCAGAATAGCCGGTATGACCAGGAATGCAGAGAGATGAGAGCCAAGCTTCAGAGGGATCTTCTGCTCGGAGTTATCACTTATAGACAGTCTCAGATTGCTTTCCGTCGCCTTGTGAGACGGAAGAAGCGGGCTTACCTCGCTCAGTTGGAGCGAGATGTATATCAAATGTTCTTGAGCAGGGACTCAAGAGAGGCATGGCGACTTTTTCATGAGCACTCCACTCCCCCAGCGATTACTTCACCTGATGTATGGGGTCAGTATGCAACATCGCTATATATGGTTCCTGGACAGGAACCCCTTCCGGGCCTTGTAGAGCCGTGCCCAGCCACGAGCACTTTCTTTACAGCTCGAATGGTACAGAGGGCCATTGACAGGATGAGGACCGTGAGGGCATATGACCATGACGGTCTAGTGGCGGAGCATTTTATTCATGCTAGGGGTATGTTGATGGAGGTTCTTGCAGTGTTGTTCAATCGTGCCATGTGTGAAGGGTTACCTGAGACTTGGAGATTGTCTACTATTGTGCCTATCTTCAAGGCAGGGGATCCTATAGAGCCGGGAAACTACCACACTATTATGGTTGGACACACATTGGCACGGTTGTATGCATCCATTCTTGAGGAGCACTTGAGTGATTGGGCAGAGGGTGAGGGTATGCGGGCAAAGGTTCAGGCAGGTTTCAAGAGGGGTCTCTCCACTCTTGATCATATTCTGACACTTAGAGCCATCATTGAAGAGGGAAGGTCACACGGGAAGCGGATTTATTGTAGCTTTGTGGACTTCCGCAAAGCATTTGACATGGTGCCGAGAGCTCGATTGATGCGTAGACTACAGGAAATGGGGGTACCCATAGAGTTGATGTGGGGGATTATGGCTTTGTACAGATCAGTGGTGGGACGAGTTTGCACCCCAAAAGGGGTATCTAATTTAGTTCACTCTACTATTGGAGTGAAACAGGGTTGCCCACTGTCTCCTACTCTATTTGGTATGTATGTTGATGAGGTGTCTGATTACATTGATAGGCATGGTGATAGAGGGGCCGAGTTGGCAGGGACGTGGATCCCATTGCTGTTATATGCTGATGATATTGTTTTGATATCTGACTCACAGGAGGGTATGCAACGACACTTGGATGCTCTACACAGCTTTGCAGAGGATAGTGGTTTCTATGTAAACCTTGGTAAAACCAAGGTTATGGTGTTTAACACCACCCCGCAATGGATCAGGAGATCAACACCGATTTTCACATATGGGCAGGAGGTTGTGGAGTATACAGATGCATACACATATCTGGGGGTAGTATTCACTGGACCGAGATTTTCCTTGAGGAGAGCAGCGGAGACTAGACTGACTATAGCATCCGTAGCTTTGGGAGGATTGGAGAGGATGTGCTCGCAAGTTCAGTTTCAGGGACCCAGGACAAAGTTATGGCTCTTTGATACTTTGGTTGCCTCTACTATGCTATATGGGGTACAGGTTTGGGGACCTTCTATAGGCCAAGATGGGTGGAAAGCCATGGAGAGGCCCTTGGTATCTATGATCTCTAGGTTGATTAGAGCCAAGGCCTCCGTACCACATGATATCATTCGAGCGGAGCTAGCTTCCCCCCCTATTGAGATTGAGGCACTCACTAGAGCAGTCTCCTTTGTACACAGCTTGTGGGACACTACCAGAGATAGATATACGAGGTTGGCCCTCGAGTCATCCAAACAGCTAGCCCTGCAAGGGGATACATCATGCTGGTTTGCACAGATGACATCATGGTCTCAGACACATGGTTTTACCATGGACAGGCTGCCTCCTTTCCAGTACTCTTTACAGACACCCCTGATGTACCTGACACGGGTGGAAATTACCAGACTCATTCGTCGTCAGGATCTGATCTAGTTGGACACCAGAAGGACATGGATTGAGCCTACACAAGAGTTGGGTACGAAGATGGCTTTCTATAGAGAGCATCTTCTACACCTCACAACGGATGGGTTTGTGACTCGACCTAGCTATATGGATACACACCTTTCCCATGCCTTGCGTTGTGCCATTGGCCAGTTGCGCACATCCTCACATCAGCTTGAGATTGAGACTCGCAGATTCAGAGGGGTACCAGCAAATAGCAGGATATGCCGTCTATGTCACCTCGAGCCAAAGACAGAGCTACATTACATATGTCATTGCACGGTATACTATGAGATACGGGGCCGTTTTCATTGTCTATTCAGAGAGGGTTTTGGGCCTCTATCTAGAGTCATGAGTTTTGAGGATCAGAGATGTCTTGGACTATATCTATTAGAGGTACACAGACATAGAGACACTCTACTGAGGAGAGCTGGAGGGAGACAGTCCCAGAGACAGATTACGGATTTCTTTACACCAGACATTGGGCAGCTAGAGGAGCAGTCAGTAGAGCATCTAGTACAGAGCTTTGTCCACACTCATAGAGCGACTACTGGCACTCTCATAGACCGAGCACTAGAGCTAGGGAGATCTAGACGACCGAGAGTGAGAGGTGCTACACAGTATCGACAGGGACTGCAGCGGAGGATTGTAGCTATACTTTTCAGACGCCCACAGTGCATATGAGGATAGATCTCCAGCCCTGTATATCAGCACATCCCTCCTATGTATCAGCCCTTTGTTGTATTAGTCTTGGTGTTAGCTTTTTCCCAGCTATTTTACATCTTTCATTTTCAATACCACTTCCTTTGGTACTCAGATTTTGTATCAGATTCACCAGTTTTGTAACTTTTGGTCTCATAGGTCATTTTGCCCTTCTGAAGACGTAAATATATCATTTCATTTCATCTCTCTCTCTCTCTCTCTCTCTCTCTCTCTCTCTCTCTCTCTCTCTCTCTCTCTCTCTCTCTCTCTCTCTCTCTCTCTCTCTCTCTCTCTCTCTCTCTCTCTCTCTCTCTCTCTCTCTCTCTCTCTCTCTCTCTCTCTCTCTCTCTCTCTCTCTCTCTCTCTGCGCCACCTTCTGCCCGAAACCCCGAAACCCTAACTGTGCCAGTTTCTGTCCGAAACCCTAACTGTGCCCGAAACCCTAACTCTGCCCGAAACCCTAATTCTGCCCAAAACCCTATCTGCGCCAGCTTCTGTCCTAAACCCTAACTGTGACTGAAACCCGAAACCCTAACTCTGCCCAAAACCCTAATTCTGCCCAAAACCCTAACTGTGTCAGCATCTGCCTGTGCCCCGAAACCCTAACTCTGTCCGAAACTCTAATGGTGCCAAAATCTGTCCTAAACCCTAATTGTGCCACCATCTGCCAGAAACCCTAACTCCACCAGAAACCCTAACTCTGCCAAAAACCCTAACTCTGCCAAAAACCCTAACTCTGCTCGAAACACTGATTGCGTCCCTCTCTCTCTCTCTCTCTCTCTCTCTCTCTCTCTCTCTCTCTCTCTCTCTCTCTCTCTCTCTCTCTCTCTCTCTCTCTCTCTCTCTCTCTCTCATGGCTTCCCCTTCGTCGAAAGTTACATTTACGAGAACTAATAAGCGGCTAAAGCATATTGAGAGAGAGATGAAGGAATGGAGAGCGGAAGCGGTGAAAGAAAAAGAAGCCTTGCTCAAGTCATGGAATGAAGAACGAGAAGAGATGCGAGGTGAAATTGATAGACTCAAAGGGAAAGTCTCAATCCTCGAACAAAAGTTGATGGAAGTGGCGGCATCTCGTGTTCTCGAAGAAGGTGAAATTCAGCCTTCGGTGATCGAGGAGATGAAAGATATAAAAGAACAGGTACGGACCATCAGGGAAGATGAGGAGAAGAAGTCATGGGCTGCAATCATATCCGAAACGCAAAAGAAAGTACAAGAGGCCGAAAAATGGATTAAAGTGGCTAAGAAAGGGGAAAAGTAAGGAAGCTCCTTGTACACCTACTCTTGTCAACATGACCCTCGAAGAGGAACAAAGAAGGCGGACAAGGGCACTACATGTGAGAGTAACCGGCCTCAAGGACATAAATGATGTGGAAAAGGAGGTCAAAACTCTCACATCCATGATGGGGATGGAGAAGCCTTTGCATACAAAGGCATGGAGAGTATGCAAGAAAAGCGAGGGCCTTGGAGAATCTTCAAAGGAGAGAGCTCTTATATTGCACTTTCCTTCATTGGAAGAGAAGAAGGAATTCTTGAGGAAGAGACCAATTCTCAAGAAGACAAGTGTTTTCCTTGGTGATGACCTCACTCTCTCACAGCTTGCGCATATGAGAGAGGTAATGCCAGAGATTAGAGCGGCACGAGAGAAGGGAAAGCTAGCCTTCTACAGAGATGGTCGGGTGGTAATATGCGACGCACTACATGACGGTGTGAGACCTATGGGACCACATTGAAGATGGCTACTTAGAACTGTAATGGATCTATAAGGTTGGACATTGGTGCATTTGAGGACAATTTCAGAGATAGAGACATTGTTTTCTTCTCAGAGACCCACCAGGCCCCTGGACAGTTGATGCCGCATGTGGTGAGATATAGATGGGAGACAGCCCACAGGCTAAACACGAGATCGGGACATGGGACTAGAGCGTCAGGAGGAGTAGCAGTGCTATTCAGAGAGGAGTTGCAGCCACTACTACATATCGTACGGAGAGATGAGGATGCTCGATATATGTGCGTGAGGCCGCGAGCTGACAGAGGTCGATTTTTATACATTGCCATATGTTACTTCCCTCGCAGTACGCATAGTACAAGAAGAGGTTTAAAAACGAGGTTTAAATCGAGATTTAAATCGTTTAAATCGTAGAGGTTTATAAAATCCAAAATAAAAATCGGGGTTTCTATTCACTATGAGAGATTTTTATTTTTTGAAACATAAAGCTTAGGATGTTGTGAAATATTTTTGAAACTCCTTTTAATGATTCGTAACCAAACTAAATCATTTTCATTGAATTGTTTGGCTATGCGCTTCTTATTAATACTATGCATGTAACGTTCTTGCACTTCAACAAGTGTAGAAATATGATCTTGTGCAAAAGAATCAGCCATAGGAATGTCAGTTTGAGTGAGACTCATGGGAGTGGGAAGCTTTCTTCCATAAACAATTTCATATGGTGCATGACCAATAGTAGTGTGTGGGGTGTTATTATATGCAAACTGAAGTAAAGGGAGTTTTTCATCCCAATTACTTGGATTATCTAAAGAGTAACATTGTAATGAAACCAAAATAGTACTATTTGTAGCTCACTTTGACCATTACTTTCAAGATGAAATGCAAAACTAAAGTCTATTTTTTATCCTAGATGTTGAAATAATACCACCCAAAAATGGTTACAAAAACGAACATCTCGATCTGAAAGAATAACTTTAAGAAAACCATGATGTGGAAAAATACATTTAATAAATAACTTAGCAGCTTGAGGTGAAGTTAAAGTCTTTTTAGAAGGAATGAAGTATGCATGTTTACTAAACCTATCAACAATTGTCCAAATCATATCATTGTGAGATGCAGTTGTAGGAAAACCAGTAATGAAATCATAGAAATCTGTTCCCATGGTCCATCAGGTATAGGAAGTGGCATTAATAATCCGAATGGTTTACCATGATCTCATTTTACATGCTGACAAACAATGCAGTGAGAAACATACTGTGGAACATCTTTTTCCATGTTAGGCCAAAAGAAGAAATCTTTACATGCAAAAATAGTACTTTGTATGCCCCTATGACCCATATATGGTGGTTCATGCATCTCTTTCATAACAAACTCTTTGAATACTTGTGTAATGCATAACTTGTGTTGGAAATATAAGAATCCATTATGAAATGTGTAATGATCCTCATGATGTGATGTAGAATTATTGAAAGCAATCCATGCTTGTGAAAAATACAGGTCACATGCATAAGTGGAAATCATATCATGAAATGAATGAATCTGAATAGTAGAAATATTATTAATTGAAACAGTAGTTGTTTATGAGCTTGCTTTTCCTGGGTGATATTGAATCAGAGGTTGGAAGTTTTGTAGAAATGAAGCCCATTTAATATGTCTATCGAAAATCAATGGTTGATGTAATAAATGCTTAAGAGCTTGTTTGTCGGTTTTAATTAGTGTTGGTGCATTTCAAGCCTTCACACTTGGCTTGGAACCTTGGAAGATTAGCTTGGACAAATTTCATCAAGGCTTCACTTGAAGGAAATGGCATAGGAACTCATACCAATGATTTATTACTTTTACTTCCATTGTAAAAGTTTTAGTGACTTGGCTTCTACATGTAACCACTTACCTACTTGATTAGTCGTGGAATTAGATGGTGTAAATGGAGAGAATATCTCCCTACTTTTAGAGGAGTGATTGTAGAAGATTTGAATTTGAATTCAAAATTCAAATCTCAACTCAATTTCTATAAAAGATGTAATGCAAAAGTCGCGGGTACTTCAGCTCATATCCCGAGGCAATTTTGTATCAACACTTGAGTGTGTGAGGATTCTTTCATAGTCTACACCTCTGAGTACCATTTGGCAATGTTTATCATGTCAATGGGAATGTACATCAATGTGAATTAATACATATCATTACATTCATTATCTCTGTTTTCTCTGAGTTATCATCTCCAAGTCTGTCAACTTCAAAGAGGCATATCTCAAGATCTACTGAACCAAATCAAGTGATTCAAAGCTTCTTGGAACCATCTCCAAGCATACTACACACCTACAAAATCTCAAGGTCAAAGGATTAGCCATCTCGGAGAAATCTCGCTCGAAGTGATCTCTGGTATTTTTCTGCAGAGCTCCTAAAAAGTCGGGGGTACATATAATTTTGCTAAATTTCTTTCTCAGAGTATAGTTTGTCATTTCTTCTCATTCCACTTGCAAATGGTAGTTTGTTAAGCTAATATAATATTTCCAGAAGGAATTTGATCAATTGTTAGTGTGCTGGTCACACTGAGTGAAAGACTGAGTGAAAGACTGAGCAGATGTCACTACAAAAATAGCAAGTTTTTCTTGATTTTTGAAGTGTCAAGTTATCTGTTTTGATTTGATCATTACACATATCATTTGCAAAGTACATATATGCTTTCTTGGTATCATTTGGAAGCTAAGCAAGTGTACTAAGCATATCTGAAGCAAAGGAGGGCTGAAGCAAAGCAGGTCTAGCAGCTTCAACTCAATCTCTTGAGTGCATCCAACCATCTCTCCCAACAGTGGTATGAGAGCAAATAAGGTAAACATGGGAGATGGTTTTCCTTCATTCATTGACAAATTGGACAGGAACAATTACCAAGCTTGGTCTCTAAGGATGAAAACCTATCTACAAGGAAGAAGCTTATTTGGATACATATCAGGGGATGAGGAATTGCCCTCATTCAAAGCTAGAGGACTACCCACCAAGGATGAACAAGAGAGGCTCAACCAATGGTGTGCTTTTGGCAAGGTCTTACCTTCTTAACGCTATATCTGATTTCCTTTTACCTCATATAAGGAACTGGAAGACTTCCCAAGAGACTTGGGAAACCTTGTCAACATATTTCTCTTCCAACACAAGGGCCAGGAAGAATCAACTGTGGATTGAATTCACAACCCTTAGGAAGCAGCCCAAGCAATCAGTCTCAGAGTATGTGACCAAGATTAAAGATGTGGAAGACCAATTAGCAAGTATTGGAGAGGAGATTGAAGAGGAGCAAATAGTCAGGCAAGTAACAAATGGACTCAAGCCAGATGATAAGTGGGAAAGCTTCACCACTGCAATGGACCTCTATATGGACATGCATACCCCAGATCTCACAACACTCATGGGCCAACTATTCACACATGAAGCAAAGTTTACAAAGGCAAGAGATCAATCAAAAGGTAACAACCCCTCTGCTCTATATACTGATAAGAAGGATAAAAATAAAGGTAAAAGTAAAAAGGAAAGATGAAGATGAAGAAGCTAGAGGATATACCAGAATCCTCAACTCAAGCAATGAGGAGATCTCAGAGAGAAAGTAAGAAGCCTATCAGATATGGGTATGACACATCACTTGTAACTAAACATTCTGTATATCTTGCAAAGGATTTGTTGAATGAAGAACCAGGTACCTATGAAGAAGCAATCACCAAACCAGAATGGAAAGGAGCTATGGATGAAGAAATGGAAGCTCTCAAGGAGAGTGATACTTGGGACTTGGTACCCAAGAAGGACTCTATGAAGGTGATAGGATCCAGATCGATCTACAAGCTAAAGAGGAATTCTGATGGAACAATAAACAGGTACAAAGCTAGGTTGGTTGCCAAGGGTTTTGCACAAACCCAAGGCATTGATTATGAGGAGACATTTTCTCCTGTGGCTAAGATGCCAACTATCAGAATATTGGTGAGTGTAGTTGCATCCAAGAATTGGAGCATGTACCAATTAGATGTCAAGAATGCTTTCTTGAATGGATGGATATCTGAAGAAGTCTACATGTCACAACCACCTGGCTATGAAGACCCCAAGAAGGTAAACTATGTTTGTAAATTGAAGAAGGCTCTATATGGTTTGAAGCAGGCACCTAGAGCATGGAATTACAGGTTGACAACCTACCTCCAAGACCAAGGATTTGTGATGAGCAAAGCTGATTCTTCTCTGTTCATAAAGAAGTAGTACAGAGGTAATCTACTTGTGTGTTTATGTTGATGACATCATCATTACAGGCAATGATGTCAATGGGATTAGACACATCAAAGGACAAATGATGAAAGAGTTCAAGATTAATGATCTTGGATTATTGAAGTACTTCTTAGGTCTTGAGTTAGTCTACACCAACTCAGGTATATATATCACTCAAAAGAAGTATGTACAGGATATGGTCAAGAAGTTTGGCTTGCAGGATGCTAAAGTATCAACTACTCCAATGGAGGTCAACCTAAAGCTAAGTGCTCATGAAGGGGATGAAATACAAGACATTACAGGATATCAAAGCATGGTAGGTAGTTTGAATTATGCTACCTTGACAAGAATTGACATAGCATATGGAGTTAGTGTGCTAAGCCAATTCATGCACAAACCAAGGGTACCTCACCTAGAGGCAGCAAAGAAAATCTTGAAGTATCTCAAAGGAACTCAAAGCCATGGTTTGTACTTTCCTTATACATCAGATATTGACATTAAAGTATATTCAGATGCAGATTGGGTAGGATGCAAGGATGATAGGAGGAGCACATCAGGTTACATTTGCTTTGCAGGAGATAAACCTATTTCTTGGTCAGCCAAGAAGCAACCTACAGTGGCATTGTCATCCACTGAAGAAGAGTATAGAGGGCTTGCCAATGCCACTCAAGAAGCTATCTGGTTGAAGCTTTTATATACAGAGTTAGGTCTATACAATAGGCCTCCAATCATCTTTGGAGATAACACAAGCTCTCTCCACCTTGCAGCTAATCCAATATATCATGCTAGAACCAAACACATAGAGGTTCATTACCATTATGTGAGAGAGAAGTTACTAAGCAAAGACATTCAATTGACTTATGTATCCACTAATATGCAATGTGCAGATTTACTTACTAAAGCATTGGATGGAAACAAGCTATGCAGATTCAAATCCATGATTGGATTGCAGGATGTGATTGAAGAATAAAGATGAAGACTTAAGCCAAAGTGTTTGGCTTGAGGGGGAGCTGTTGGTGCATTTCAAGCCTTCACACTTGGCTTGGAACCTTGGAAGATTAGCTTGGATAAATTTCATCAAGGCTTCACTTGAAGGAAATGGCATAGGAACTCATACCAATGATTTATTACTTTTACTTCCATTGTAAAAGTTTTAGTGACTTGGCTTCTACATGTAACCACTTACCTACTTGATTAGTCGTGGAATTAGATGGTGTAAATGGAGAGAATATCTCCCTACTTTTAGAGGAGTGATTGTGGAAGATTTGAATTTGAATTCAAAATTCAAATCTCAACTCAATTTCTATAAAAGATGTAATGCAAAAGTCGCGGGTACTTCAGCTCATATCCCGAGGCAATTTTGTATCAACACTTGAGTGTGTGAGGATTCTTTCATAGTCTACACCTCTGAGTACCATTTGGCAATGTTTATCATGTCAATGGGAATGTACATCAATGTGAATTAATACATATCATTACATTCATTATCTCTGTTTTCTCTGAGTTATCATCTCCAAGTCTGTCAACTTCAAAGAGGCATATCTCAGGATCTACTGAACCAAATCAAGTGATTCAAAGCTTGTTGGAACCAGCTCCAAGCATACTACACACTACAAAATCTCAAGGTCAAAGGATTAGCCATCTCGGAGAAATCTCGCTCGAAGTGATCTCTGGTATTTTTCTGCAGAGCTCCTAAAAAGTCGGGGGTATATATAATTTTGCTAAACTTCTTTTTCAGAGTATAGTTTGTCATTTCTTCTCATTCCACTTGCAAATGGTAGCTTGTTAAGCTAATCTAATATGTCCAGAAGGAATTTGATCAATTGTTAGTGTGCTGGTCACACTGAGTGAAAGACTGAGCAGGTGTCACTACAAAAATAACAAGTTTTTCTTGATTTTTGAAGTGTCAAGTTATCTGTTTTGATTTGATCATTACACATATCATTTGCAAAGTACATATATGCTTTCTTGGTATCATTTGGAAGCTAAGCAAGTGTACTAAGCATATTTGAAGCAAAGGAGGGCTGAAGCAAAGCAAGTCTAGCAGCTTCAACTCAATCTCTTGAGTGCATCCAACCATCTCTCCCAACAATTAGAACTTCCGAACCCATAAGATAATGTTTCCAAATTTTCAATGCATGTACAACAGCTAATAGTTCCTTATCATGTACTATAATTGCGTTCAGAAGGTTTGAGTTTCCTACTTTCAAATGCACAAGAATGATCGTTTTGCATTAAAACAGCACCTATACCAGAACCACTAGCATCTGTAACTACATGAAATGGTTGTGCAAAGTCAGGTAATTGCAGAACAGGCGCATAGGAAAGTGCATACTTAAGTTTATCAAAAGATTGTTGTTGGGCTACTCCCCATACAAATTTTAGATTTTTCTTCAATAATAAAGTAAGGGGAAGGGCTATATAAGAAAATCCCTTTACAAACTTTCATTAAAAACTAGCTAATCCTAAAAACGAACGGACATCATTCACTGATTGAGATTTAGGCCATTCTTCAATTACTTTTATATTCTTCGGATCTACATGAACGCCTTGACTAAAAACGATATGTCCAATAAATAAGTATATCATCAAAGAAGACAAGAACGAAGTCTTGGTATTTAAGGAAAATATTATTCATCATACGTGCAAAGGTGGAAAGTGCATTGGTAAGTCCAAAAGGCATTACCATGAATTCAAAATGGCTGTGTTGAGTTCTAAAAGCAGTTTTATAAATGTCATGCGATGTCATTCTTCTCTGATGATACCCAGATTTGAGGTCGATTTTACTAAAGACACAAGCTCCACGAAGTTTATCTAGCAAGTCATCTATCCTAGGGATAGGATACCTATTCTTAATGGTAATTTTATTAAGTGCTCTATAATCAATGCACATTCTATACGTTTTGTTCTTCTTTTCAACTAAAAGAAGAGGGGCTCCAAAAGGAAAAGAGCTAGACCGTATTAGTCCTTGCTTGAGTAAATCTTTAGCTATTTCATTTTGGTGTAAAGGTCCATGCCTATAAAGTGCTTTATGATGAGGAGAGCTACCGGGAATTAAATCAATCCTATGGTCAAGAGATCCCCTAGAAGGTGGTAATGCCGAAGGAAAATCAGCCATAAAACAATCCTTATACGAATCCATAAATGACTTATATGCACTTGGAAGTGTATGTGTATAATCAGTTATATTATTCACAAAGACAATACATGAGTTATAACCTTTCCTAAAAGCTCCTTTGACTTGCGTATGACTAATGAACGGGAAGGGTTGAAAATCATGCATTGCAGACAGTGAAACATCTTTATTTCGAAATTTGAAAGGAATCGTGTGTGTATCATAATCAATGCAAGGGTTGTAATTATGTCGAAACGGCATGCCAAGTATGACATCATATGACTCCAATGGAGCAATTAAAAATGAACGTTCATCTACATATGAGCCTATACAAATTTGAACATTATACCTATTCCCTATAAACGTAGCCTTAACCTTATATATAGAAGGATGAGTAGTAAAGTTCAGATGTTTAACTAGCTTATGAAAAATAAAATCATGCGAGCTACCATCGTCATGTAAAACATTTACTACTATGCTATTAATGGTGCCATGCATGCAGAGTAGAGAATGGTTAGGAAGTCCGTTACCCAGGGTACTTAGTTCTTGCTTTAATACTTCTTCAGACCAATTAGGTTCAGTGTCAGCAAGAACAACCTCCATGTTGTGTATTTGAGCTTCAATGGGTTTCCCATTAGTAGGTCTCATCCTACAGGAAGCTTTGGTATGACAAATCTTTCCACAATTTCAACAAGTTATACGGGGTCGTGTTTGTTGAGCATTCATCGTCGTATTTTGAAGAGTGAAGAGTGGTAGGTTTGTGAGGCTCGCCAAAGGTTGATTTGTTGTATGATACTAAATGGGATTGAGGAGGGCATTGGAAAGTAGGTGAAGCGAACGTAGTAAATGAACGCTTAGAAGGAAAATTGGCTTTGACGGATGGTTGACGTTGACAAATTTATTGTAAACGAAGTGTTTTGGTGATAGATTGGAACTCCTTTTCAGTATCATGCGTGAAAGTGATAGCTTCATACAAGATTGTAGGTCGGAGGGTATGGATCTTTGCTTGGATTCCCATCTCCAAACCATCTTCATATTTTCGTTGCAAACTTGCTTCAGGAACCTGCTCAAGTGAACGAAGTAATAAAAGACATTGCCAAAAACGTTCAGTATAAATGGATACATTATCTACTTCTCTCCATCCAAAAGTTGTCCATGCACGACGCACATGTAGATGGAACTGGGAAGGAAGGAAAGACTCCTTAATTTTTGCCTGAAATGCATCCCATGTGGTAGGACGGTTCGTACTATTCCATAAAACATTCCACCATAGCTGACCTCTTCCTACCAAATAATTAGTAGCAAACTTGACTTTCTCACTTTCTGAATAGGACTCATCAGAGTAGAAATCGTCGAATTAAGAGAGCCATGACAGGACAAATTGTCCATCCTTTCGACCATCGAATCTCGAGAATTGGAAGTTCTTAGCACCTATCTTGGAACTTTCACCTTCTTCTTGTGCAGTGATAATCGCTTTCACCACTCTGATTAAGCTACGATCATCACTTTGTACTTGCTCGAGCATAGCATCGCGTTCTTGTACAGCTTGTTGAGTTGCTTGAAGTTCTTGTCGCATAAGCTCTAATTGTTGCTCGAGTGAGACCTCATGTAAAGGTGAATTGCTAAATCCTCCATTGTTGTAGGGTCCATATCTAAAGAACAAAACCCCTCTTTTAAAACTAGGTTGGATCCTCAATCTAATAGGTTAGTTAAAAAGCTCGTTTCGAGAGCTTTCCAACGGTATATTATATGCTTAAATCCGAGTTATATATTGTAAATTATGCCCTATTCTTTGATGCACTCCTTTAGAAAATCGACGAGCGCTTCCACATGTGTGAGATCATCTTGGAAATTGTAAAAGGAAGAGGTGTAAATATGACAAAAGGGAGATAGCGTGATAACTCAAAGAGATGGAGTAGTGGTTAAAGTACTTCCATTGTAAGTAGGAGGTTTTGGGTTCAAATCCTCCTACCTTAGGGAATCTAAAACTCTCTATTGTCACTCAAAATTAAAATTGCCTCGCGCGTAGCCAACAGTCTCCAAGAGAGCCTTGGGTGCCAATGTTGTCAATGTATTGCCTAAGTTATTGCCTAAGTTCTTTGCCTTAGTCGACGCCTTGGAGTAAGCGAAGGAGTAAACATAGGTGTAAACGTAGGTGTAAACGTAGGTTCTGGTTCTGGTTCTTCTTCTAGAACTAGAACAGAGACAGAAGCAGAAGAAGAAGTGCAAGCGGAAGCGGACGCGGATTCAGATTCGGATCGCGAACGGAGAACGCAAACGGAGCGGACACGGATCGCGAACAGAGAATGCAAACAAACCCCTCCGAAGTGATATGTGTCAGGCTCTGATACCATTGTTATCGGATCCCTCAGTGCACGCACACACAGAGGGAGAAAGAAGACGAAACAGGAATCAAAAACAGAGAAACAATCGACCCGATATTGGATGCAATCTCCCCTCGTGTACTCTGATGGAGGAGTCTCTCAAAGTACACGTATTTATAGGTTTATTTCTATTACGTCCTAAAAATAGAAGTTACACGAGGGCCGTCGCTTTTAGAAGTATCTTTCAAGAAAAATTACTTTATTTACAAAAGGCGTCGCTTTCTAAAGCGAACCACTACTTTTTACAACAAGATAAACCTAAATATAACTATTCTAGAAGTCTTCGAATTTATTTATTTACGCGCATCCACTTGTATCCACGCCCTCATGCTTCTTCACCTGCTAGATCAAACACAACCACATTAAAACATTCTGGATATTTAAAACATTAAAAATCCATTTATTCTTCCATGATTCCATAAAATACAACATATACAAATATTAAGGAGAGATGAGAAGGCACGATATATGTGGGTTCACATTGAATTGAACCCAGAGAGATGAATACATCACCATATGCTATTTCCTCCCACAAGGTTCATCATATGCTAGACACAAAGTGGAGGGTCATGCTCGAGATGATTCACAATATCCTCCACTTTCTAAGGACATAGTTCATTACTCTAGATTGGATGAGGTCTTCCTCCTAGAGGACTTCAATGCACGTACACAATCTCGACATTGTGAGTTATATAATATGGAGAAGCTAGATATAATGCAAATTTTAGAAGCAGTTGAGATTGGGACTAGTAGATCATCAATTGGCATGGGGCAAGACAGTACATGTTATGGTAGGCACCTTCTTGATTTCGAGAGTTGCCATCATCTCATTATCTATAACGAGATGCATTGATGGCCAAGATCATATGCCTTCACTTGTTTTCTGCATGTTGGTGGACAGAGCGCTGCAGATAAGGCCTCTCTCTAGAGTATCCCTTATCCCTTCTCTCTCCATTGGTCGACATCCACTAGGGGCAAATCACACATACATTAGCTTTACTCTTCTCTCCCCTTTATCACCAAATACCCCACCAGCCAAACATCTACATACAACCATACACTTTACATACGAACTTTCTCGCATGCTTACGCACACCATCTTCACTCACAGATACTCTCACTTCATCCACATGATCCTCTTGACATCCTCACTTCACAGATCGCATCTATCCTCCACGACTTAACTGTACAGAGATTTCCCCACCATACACATATCTTTCCTCCATGCACTGGTACCATGACCCAAAATACTTGGTATGATGAGGAGTGTTGCAAGCTAAGACTATGCCCGAGAGTCGATGAGGCTCTAGGAGAGACTACACATAGATAGGCTCAACGCCGCATGCAATCACTTACCATCGTAACATGTGAGTAGTGTTAAGATAGCAAGCTCAACATGTGATGATTAAGAATGACATGTATCGCTTTTTCATTTCCCTAACATGTATAGTGGCACGCCGGTATATATCAGGAATACTTCGTAGAGCTTTACTAGATTTATCTACCGAGAGTGATGGCACATTTGTTTCTTGCTAATCACTCATTTGCAGACATTAGAATTTTCCTTATGTATTGTTCTTTATATATTACACTAGATGTATCGTTGTATTAGGTCATTCTTGTACACTCCTTTTATGTAATAGAAGAAGAAGAAGAAGATCATTCTTCCTTGCCTTAATCTGTGTGTGCTCCTCTTTGAGTGTGAGAGTATGTGAGTGAGCTCTCTTCCTTATCTCCTTCCTCATGACATGGTATCAAAGCCAACATGGCTGTAGAGAGCTCGTCGAGATGGCAAAAAATGAAGAGTATGCAAGAAGACTTGGAGAAAGCGCGATTCACAAACGAGCTCATATTGCTACAAAAACTAGCTTGAAGATAGAAGGCCATCTTGACTTCCATTTCAAGCCCACGAGGTCAGCTCATGGAAAAATCAAGTAAGTTTGCAAAATTGTAACTTTCCTTCTGTTCCGAGACACTCAAATATTCCAAATCCAAAATTTCAAGGGATTCTGTGTCCCATTGATACACGAAAACTGTGTTTTTTGAGATCGAACTATCACGTCACGGTGTGATAGTATTCAAGTAGAGACACTTCTTTGAATGTTTTTGTAGTGTTGCAAATTGCTACAGAAATCTAAGTGTAGATGGAATGAGTTTGTTTATGAGCGATAAACTAGACAACAACAACTTCCATGCCTAGAGATTGAGAATGGAAAATTTCCTGATGGGAAAAGGCTACTAGAAGTATATTGAAGGAGAGAATGAAATGCTCTACAGTTACCAAAGAGGAATCGGACTCTGGACCAATTAAGAGCATATGAGGAATGGAACCAAGGAGCATGAAAGATAATGGATTGGCTATCTGTTAGCATACAGGATAGCATGATTGGATACATGAAAAATGCCAAAACTCCGAAAGAGGCTTAGAATAGATTGGTCACATTGTATGAGACCAATACAAAGGCACAGAAATTGCAACTCAAGAATGAGCTTCATACATTGGAGAAAAAGGTCATGTCGGTAAGTGACTACACTCTAAAAATCAAAAGCATATGTGATTCCATGCTAAATATTGAAGAAAAGAATCTCCGTGAGGACTCAAACTCCCAAGGAAAACCTAGTTCTGAGTAGGTTCTCTACTCTATCAGAGAAAGAGGTAGAGGTAGAGGCTTCGGAAGTGGAAGAGGAATGGAGGACGGGAAGGTAAAACATCCTGCTAATGTGCTCCATGTTCCAAATATAACAAAGAATCTCGTTTGTGTTGGACAAATGATTAACTAGGAACTACAAGTAAGGTTCATTGTTGATGGGTTATATGTAGAAGAGTACAAAGAGGATGTAAGATTGATTGCCAAAGGAAACAAAGTGGGTAGGATGTTCACCTTAAATGTGAAAATTCCTGAAATGAATGGAGCCATGTTTGCAAAAGATGCAGGGGTTATTGCTAATATAAAGATCTGGCACAAACAAATTGGACATGCGAACTTGCAGAAGCTGAAATTGATGCAATAAAAGGAGATTGTCAATGATCTACCAAATTTCAAGGTTGCAGAGATGCAAAAGATATCTGCAGCATGTCAATTCGGTAAACAATCAAGAGTATCATTTCCACATGACAAGCATGTTAGTGAGAATGTGCTAGAAATAGTACATGCGGATGTTTGGGGTTCTGCAAAGACCACATCTATGGGAAGTTGTAGGTTTTATGTTACTTTCATCGATGACCATACATGAAAAGTATGAGTATATTTCATGAAAGAGAAAAGTGAGGTGTTCACTCACTTCCAAAATTCTAAGGCTCTGGTCGAAAAGGGAAAAAGGAAGTATATTCAAACATTAAGATCTGATGGAGGAGATGAATACATGCCAAATGAGTTCGATAGCTTTCTAAAAAGTCATGAAATTCAACGACAATTTTCATGCAAGTACACACCACAACAAAATGGCTTTGCTGAACGCAAAATACGCATATTGCAAGAATAGCAAGAGCCTTGATGTCTAAGAAGAACATGCCTCATTGTTATTGGGCATAAGCTGTGCACACTACCATATACATCATGAACAAAACCTCGAGGGTTCTTGTACATCAAGTTACACATGAAGAGAAGTTTACAAGTAAAAAGCCAAACTTATCACATATGAAAGTATTTGAGGTAATGCATATGTACATGTTCCAAATTAGTTGAGGATGAAGCTTGATCCAAAATCAGAATAATGTACCTTCATTGGGTATTCCCTTGATCAAAAGGGATATAAATGTCATAACCCACTCACACGACAAGTGAAGGTAACCATAGATGTAGTATTTGATGAAATGTCAAGCTTCTATGCAGATGCCAAAGAAGGACTTAATCTTGAACAAAATGACAAAAAAAAGTTGAAAAGTCAAGTGCAAAGTCTCAATTGTTGAGTAGGATGCGTCACCAAGCAATAGCTCCAAATCAAATCCATGGAGTGGAAGATTGCATGGAAATTTCAGTCCAACAAATTCATCAAATACATCCAAGAAAGTTAAAGAAAATCTTTCTCTTGATAGTAAAACATCTACAAGTTTTGAAGACATCCATGGAGATTCAAGCGGTTTAGAAAAGAGCCTTGATGAGGAACTTGGATCACTCTCTATTAAGACTCCAAGAGTAAGAAAGGCACATGCAAATGATACAAGGAGAATTGACCCAAGACCAGGAAGATATGGGAGGATGCGGAATTCAATGCAACGATTGACATATGATAGTTACATGGCTCGTAATTGTGCCTACATGACAAAGATAATACAAGATGCTTAACCCTCTTGTTTTGAAGATGCAATTGGAAATGTAGAGGAAGAGAAAGCTATGGATGAGGAGATGTCTCCACTTTACGAAAACGAAACATGGAAGCTGGTCCCATTGCTGCAAGGAAAGAAACCCATAGGCGGCAAGTGGGTTTACAAGGTAAAACACAATGTTGATGGTAGCATAAACACGTACAAAGCACGATTGGTAGCAAAAGGATATGCATAAATATATGGCATTGATTATGAGAAAATGTTAAGCCTTGTAGCAGAGCACTTGTTGCATTAGCTACAACAAAAGGATAGACTTTGCATCATATGGATGTAAAGAATACTTTCCTACACGAGGAGTTACAAGAAGAAGTATATATGGACCAGCCACAAGGATATGAAGATTCCAAGCACCCAAAATATGTTTGCAGGTTGCAAAAGGCTTTGTATGGGCTTAAACAAGCCCCTCGTGCTTAACGTGCAAGGATTGTTGACTACTTAACCACCATTGGATTTTCTATGTGTGATTCAGATCATTCTTTATATGCAAGGAAGTGTGATGATGGCATCACGATTGTGGCTATGTATGTTGATGACTTGATTAAAGAAGATGACAATGAAACAAGCATTAAAGAGGCAAAGGAACTCCTTATGCAAGAATTTGACATGAAAGATCTTGCTGTGTTGCACTATTTCTTGGTCATTGAGTTTATACATATAAAAACAGGTATATGGATGTCACAAAGACAATATGCCTTCAATATGCTCCAAAACTATGGTATGGCTGATTGCAAACCAATTTCTATGCCATTAGATGAGAATTCGAAGTTGGATTTTACATCAGATGAAGCATTTGAAAATGCTAGTATGTATACAAAAATTGTGGGATGTTTGATATATCTCACAATTACAAGGCCTGATCTAAGCTACACTTTTGGAATTGAACGTCAATTTATGAAGGTTCCTAGGAAACCACACTAAGATGCTTTGAGATGCACTCTACAATCTGTAAGTGCTACTTTGGATTATGCATTGTTTTATGAAGCTGGTGCAAAATTACACGCTCATGGATATACTGATGCACAATTGAGCTCGTAGTATTCCAAACAGAAGATCTACTAGTGGCTTTCTATTCTCACTTGGAAGTGCAACTATTACATGGAGAAAGAAGAAGCAACCCATTGTTTATTTGTCAAGTACAGAAAGGGGCTTCAATGGTAGCATGTGAAGCATCATGGCTAAAGATGCTATTTGCAGATTTAGGTGTGGAAGCGCAAAAGCCTATCATCATCTATTGTGATAATCTTAATGGCATACAGTTAGCACAAAACCCTATTTTTCATGTTAGAACAAAGCATATCGAGATTCATTATCATTTATTCAGAGAAAAGGTATTAGTAGGTGATACTGACCTTGTTTATGTGAGGATAGATGAGCAAGTTGCTCATATCTTAACTAAATCACTTGGATTAGAGAAGCTAGAGAAGTTTTGGAAGATGCTTGGGTTAGAGGACATGAGGTTGAGCTTGAGGGGGAGTGTTGAGATATCAAGCTCAACATGTGATGGTATAGGATGACACATATCACTTTTTCATTTCTCTGACATGTATAGTGGTCATGTCGATATATGTGACAGATACTTCATTGAGCTTTACTAGATTTATCTACGGAGAGTGATGACACATTTGTTTCTTGCAAGCTCACTCATTTGTGAACATTAGGATTTTGTTTATGCATTGTTCTTTATATATTGCGCTAGATGTATTGTTCTTTTAGATCATTCTTGTACACTCCTTTTATGTAATAGAAGAAGACAAAGAAAATCATTCTTCCTTTCCTCAATCTGTATGTGTTCCGAGAGCAGGATTGCTTTCAACGTGCCTTTTTCACCATTGACCACATCTTCACTCTCATGTGTCTGATTGATCAAGCATGGGTAAGGAAGAGGAGATCGCATTGCTGCTTTGTGAACTTTCGCAAAGCATTTGATACAGTGCCTAGAAAGAGACTCTTTAGATAGCTTCTTTACCTTGGGGTTATAAATGATCTTATTTGGGGGATCTATCCTTTATATGAGCGGGTATTTGATAGGGTCTCATGTCTAGGAGGGCTTTCCAATCCCCTTATTAGCACTATAGGTGTGAAACAAGGTGCCCATTATCCCCTACTTTATTTGGGATATACATTGATAAGATTGTTAACTTTATCCTACAACCTGGTGGTTCAAGAGGGGGAAGGAGGCGACCATCCACATTGTATTATATGCTCATGACATTGTCTTGATCTCAGAGTCAGTTTGGGATTAGAGAGTCAGTTACATATGCTGAAAGATTTTCTCTCACAAAGAGGACTCTCAGTCAACCTTGGTAAAACGAAGGTCCTTATTTTTGGCACATAAGCACATATACGGAGACAAAGTATATTCACAATGGCTGGTGGTCACATTGAGATCATTGATTCATATGTTTATCTTGGGTTACCTTTACATCAAGCTCAAGTACATTTTCGATGACCTAGGCAACTCGTGATCGGGTCACTCATGGATATGCAACACTAGCATTGATGGAGAGGCAATGTCATCGGGCACACTTTCAGGAGCCTTGCACAATGGGCTCGCTTTTTGATACACTAGTCATACCCTCACTTATGTATGGATCAACCATTTGGGGGCCAAGACTTGAAGACATATATGGACATTGGTGGAGAGTCCCCATACACATGATTTCTAGGCTTATATGTAGCAAGCCATCAATACCACATGACATCATTCGAGCAGAGCTTGCTACACCCTAGATGATAATCGAGGCTTTGTTCCAAGGAGAATGTTGGCTCCATAGAATCCAAGATATGGATAGTGGCCACATCGCACAGAGCGCTTTTCAAGCATCACATGATCTTTACCTATGCCCAAACTAAAAATTGGTTGGCCATATATGGATTTGACATTGACCGACTACCGCTCCTAGAGTATTATACACATGCTCCCACATATTCACTCTCTCTACATGAGAGGAATAGGATCATATGCTAGGAGCTATTGAACATATATATACAGAGGATGTGGATCCTACCTCTGGAGACACTACCAATGAAAAATCTCCATTATCATGAGCTTTGTATACAAATTTCAAACCAATGGTTTATTGAGATGCCGGAGTACATGCAGATCTATATGCCACATCACATATGAGTTGCTATCGAGAAGCTTTGAGTATCTTCACACTAGTTGGAGATGGAGAGAGGTAAGGCTAATAGGACACCCAAAGAGGATCACATATGCCCAATTTTCCAGAGAAAGGTGGAGAGTGAGGAGCATTTAGTTATACGATGCCTTGCATTTGCTTAACTTAGGGTACGGTTACAGATAGAGGGATCCTTACAACAATCCATGAGGAGAGAGGATCGGTGTTGTTTTGAATGATTTCTCATTGCTGCATACCATAGACACATGACTCTACTACAACCCACACAAGTAATGGGTGAAGGTGTCCAACAGAGGATTACTGCTTTCTTTCAAAGGATCGAGCCACTGTCAAACCCCAATGGTCGATCAAGGGCTCACTCTCGAGGAGGCAAAGACTCAAAAAGCTAGGACATGCCTGCATGTCCATGGGTATGGGACACCCTGTCTCTATCAACATGAGATATTGAGAATACGATTACTTCATGAGAAGCAAATGCAAGGTAGACGACTATCCACACCTTGGCATGTCATTTTCCAAAGGTTACTTCATCTGACACCCATGTATCAAATCCTTCATCCACTCCACCCCATACTACATTCTTAGGTCTTCATTTTCATTGCTTCCTTTGCAGCCCACACAGAATCATGGCAGTCCTTTCTTGTACTATGTGGTCACTCTCTGCCATGCCAAAACCACATCATACTTAGCACATTGTTAGGCTTTGATTTCAATTTACTTTATATGTTTTCTCTATTATTATTATTATTTTGCCTATAGATACTTGGTATATCACGGTTGTATATGGTTTTGTCTCGTAGACTAATTTCGGCCTTTAGAAGACATTAATATAACTTTATTTCTTTTTTATTTCTCTATCTATCTATCTGTCTGCCTACCTTCCTGTTTGTTTGTCTGTCTATCTACTTGTCTATCTATCTAACTATCTATCTATCTATCTATCTATTTGTCTCTCTATCCATCTCTCTATCCGTTGCCTTTTCTATCTATTTATCTATCTATTTATCCCTCTATCTATCTTTCTATCCATCTCTCTAACTGTCTCTCTATCCATCTCTCCATCTGTGTCTCTATCTCTTTGTGAGTCTCTCTCTCTCTCTCTCTCTCTCTCTCTCTCTCTCTCTCTCTCTCTCTCTCTCTCTCTCTCTCTCTCTCTCTCTCTCTCTCTCTCTCTCTCTCTCTCTCTCTCTCTCTCTATCTATCTATCTATCTATCTATCTATCTATCTATCTATCTATCTATCTGTTTGTCAATCTCTTTGTCCGACCATTAGTCTGTCTATCTATTGATCTTTCTATCAATCAATTGATATCTTGATCGATCCATCCATGGATCTATCCATACATCCACACATCCACCCATCCATCCCATCCATCCACCCCACCCATCCCATCCATCCATCCATCCCATCCATCCATTCATCCATCCTTCCCATCCCTCCCCTCCGTCCCATCCCATCCCATTCCTCCCCTCCGTCCCATCCCATCCCATCCCATCCCATCCCTCCCTGCCTCCATCCCATCCCTCCCTCGATCCATCCATCCCATACCATCCATCCATCCATCCATCCATCCATCCATGCATCCATTCATCCATCCATCCATCCATCCATCCATGCAACCCATCCATCCATCCCATCCATCCATCCGTCCATTCATCCCTTCCTCCCTCCCTCCCTTGCATCCATCCCCCCCTCCATCCCATCCTCCATCCCATCCCATCCTCCATCCATCCCTCCCTTGCATCCATCCCCCCCTCCATCCCATCCCTCCCTAACTCCATCCCATCCCTCCCTCCATCCTATCCCTCCCAACCTCCCCCCATCACATCCCTCTCTCTCTCTCTCTCTCTCTCTCTCTCTCTCTCTCTCTCTCTCCTCTCCCTCCCTCCCTCCCTCCCTCCCTCCCTCCCTCCCTCCCTCCCTCCCTCCCTCCCTCCCTCCCTCCCTCCCTCCCTCCCTCCCTCCCTCCCTCCCTCCCTCCCTCCCTCCCTCCCTCCCTCCCTCCCTCCCTCCCTCCCTCCCTCCCTCCCTCCCTCCCTCCCTCCCTCCCTCCCTCCCTCCCTCCCTCCCTCCCTCCCTCCCTCCCTCCCTCCCTCCCTCCCTCCCTCCCTCCCTCCCTCCCTCCCTCCCTCCCTCCCTCCCTCCCTCCCTCCCTCCCTCCCTCCCTCCCTCCCTCCCTCCCTCCCTCTCTCTCTCTCTCTCTCTCTCTCTCTCTCTCTCTCTCTCTCTCTCTCTCTCTCTCTCTCTCTCTCTCTCTCTCTCTCCCCATCCCATCCCTCCCTCCCTCCCTCCATCCCATCCCTCTCTCCATCCCATTCCTCCATCCATCCATCCATCCCATCCCTCATCCATCCATCCACCCCATCCATCCCTCCCATCCCTCCTCCCCTCCATCCATCCATCCCTCCTCCCCTCCATCTATCCATCCATCCATCCTTCCATCCATCCGTCCATCCATCCCATCTATGTCAATTTCTATCTCTCTATCTATCTAAAAGAAACAAGAGCAACAAAAAAGGAATATTAGTTAAGTGTGGCTTGGTACATATATCTTCAGATTTTCCCTAATATTCCCATTGAACCTACAAATTATGTGGACACTTGTTTCTTAATATTAAATTATCAGGTACTCTCTTATGCGTCACACCTTAGAGAACAAATTTAATAGTATGGGCAATTTCAGACTTATTGTTCTTATGCTGTAATTTTGAAAATCCTGAATTCTTTGATCTTCCCTAAGACATTGGAGGTTAAATCAATAAAGAATATGTTGCAATACATTGCATCCAAAAGCTCTACCAATATAGTTAAAGATGAGAAATTAACCATTTCAGATGAAAAAGAACAGCATCAAAGAAATGTAAACTTCAGAATGCTGATTTTTACCTGCCAATAGGTATAATATCCTCTGCTGTCATCTGTATAAAGGAAGAACTCAGTGCCAGGTCCTGTTAGCCAAAATGTGTATGGGAACTTCAAGAAAATTTTGGTATAA
>CM035435.1:90128750-90131250 GCA_020310875.1 Ceratopteris richardii | reverse complement strand
TTTTGAAAGGATAATTCCATGAGTTTCATTGGATCATATAGATCCACATTGCTGACCATTTTCGTAGAGGGCTTTGAGCCTTATAAGGAATTTGTTTTCTCCACTCTTCATTATCTACACCTTCATTAGTTAGGGGAGATTTATTCTCCATCTTCACAGGAATGTATGTAATCAGGGGTTATGCATTAGCTATGGAAGAGTGGAGAAAATGAATTCATAAGTTTTTCTTTTAAGGAAAGGAGAAAGAGGGAAATAACTTGGAGTTCTGGGAGTGATCTCACTCTAGCTTAGAGATCTCACTTTAACTCCTCTTCCTTGAAAGATAAAAGGAGAAGGAAAATATGATTTCTTCATAGGTGAAGAATCGAGAATGTTTTCATTTAGAGAGAAGGGGTGTTTAGAAAACATCTCTTAGTCTATATTTCAAAAGGAATTCATTTACTCTACTTTTCACTGTAGTTTTCCTTCACATGGGAGTTTGATTCTCCACTATTTTCGAAGGAAAATTATGGAGAACTTATATACATGTTCTCAATTATGGATGAGTAGAGCAAATTAATTCAATAGAATCTCTTTCAAAGGGAAAGGGAAAGTAGAATAGATTCCACTACTAAAGCTCTTTTCCTTAGATGAGATTAGAGAGAGAGAGAGAAAGACTTTCACTTTCTCACTTCTAAATTCTCTGGATAGGAGTGGCACTCTTCTATCTAAGGCAATAGGAAGATCATTTAATCATGGTGGTTAGATTGAGTCTCACATGGAGACTTTAGAGAAGTACTTATGCTTATTTCCAATGATGGTCCTTGACTAGATGCGATGATCTAGTTATTGACATTAGTAATACTGAAAGTAGAGTTATAAAACTTCTCTTTAGGGTTTCTAGGAGATAGAGATATATCTAACCTATTGAACTCTTAGTTGGTGTTACATCATGAGCATTATGTGTGAGCATCAATTTGGAAATTGGGTACTTAGGGATTATCTGAATCTCAAAGGGAATGCCTTTTGCATTCATATGGCAAACTACAAGGAAGAGAATATTTTACAGTTTGCACTAGTGCCAATAGATGTTCTTCCAATAGAACTTAGTCCAACCTAAAGAATGACAAACCACAAACTTCTTAGTTGGTGAAATGTAGCGATTGCATGTTACTACCAAGAAACTCGTATATATGAGCTAGATGATGGATTTGCATAGATCACAAGGTGGTTTAGATTAGACTATTATTTGTGAATACACTCAAGGTTAGGAATGTTGCAACAAGTCTATGACAAGCCTAAGTATTGGCTTGAGTCTCACAAGGTCATAGGAGAAGTTTTAAAGTGAAGACAACGTATGAGTTCACTTGTGAACTATCTCTTGTAATTTATGAAGCCCTTACTTGATGTAAAAGTAAAAGTATCTAAAGTGGTTGAGTCCACTTGATGAAAAAGGAAAGAGAATCCACAAATTCGTGATTGAAGTGGTTGGAGAATCAATCAATCACTAAAAGATAGGAGATTTGTTTTAGGTGATCAAGATTCAAATTCAAATCTTGGCTCCAAAGATCACTATATATACATGGCTCTTTAGTCGTGGTTTTAGACCTCCATGAACAGAGCTTTATGCCATATCAAAGAGTGGGTTCAAGGCACAAATATGTACTAGTAAGTCCATTGTACTTTACAATCAATGTACATTCATTTTCATGATCACTTGTGTCCATATCTTCATGCTTTTGCAAGTGTATTGTCACTCCATCAGATCAGTGTTTTTCTCAGAGCTGGTTCTCATTGTGTAGTTGATCATTTTCAATGATTCAGAGCTTGATAGAATTAGCATACTGTCTAGTATATGCATACAAAATTTCATAAGCATTGCTTCTTGGAATCTTGAGATATTAACATTTATGAGCTTGGGGGTCTGAGTACTGTTACGACCCGTGAAAATAGGGGTGATACTATAACTTACTAAACACTTTTCTCTTTATGCAATCCATGATTTTCGATGAAATGACTCGTGATTGCTAGCTTACTAAATTAAATAAGAATTCCCCAAAAGGAATTAAGTCAATTGCTGCTGTGGGCAGAGAATTGTTCAAAACACTAGAGAGGTATATGAACAAAAATAGCAAGTTTTTTGTTTTTGAATCTACTCCAACTTATCTGTTTTGATTCATCCTTTTGAGAGTGATCTTCCAAGGTACATAGGGTGTCTAATACATCCTTTGGAAAGATAAAAAGGCCCACTACATATCCCTGGAGTTTATTTGGCTGGTGTAGTGCAAAGTTTTTGCAGCACCACTTCATCTTCTCTAAGTTCAAATCCATCACTTCACAAGGAATACCTAGAGTGGTATGCAGGCAATCTATCATTTAGTCTTAGATGGGCTTAGTGTCACTTGTTATGGGACTTTGTTGTATATTTCAAAGGATTCTATGGTTTATTATCTCCATAGTAGTATGATCAAGCCTATAAGCTTGACACTTTGCACTTGTTTTTCATATTATTACTCCATAG
>CM035435.1:90121250-90123750 GCA_020310875.1 Ceratopteris richardii | reverse complement strand
CTCTGCGTTCACCTGTACATAGCGATTTAGGGTTCGGTACTGCTGTTCTGAAGACTTCTGCCACCTTCGCTAGGGTCTTCCCACACTTTTAGGGTTCGTACATCTGTACATAACAGGTTTCGGGCTCGAGTCAGTCTGCCTGAGCGCGCGCGTATATTCAGCTCGAAGTCAGGTCGGGAGCACGAGAAAGTTAACGGGCGCCTCTGACTGCTACAGGGATATCAGCTGTTTAATGCATAATGACATCAATTTCTGTAATTGAGAGTAATATGCAAGTGTTGAATGCTTCACAAGATAATGTACCTGCTGTGAATGCCTCAGTGCAGCAGGGAGGTGTGGAAGAAGATGTTATTTCTCAAACTCCTAAGCGGAAGCAAATGGACGTTGACAAACTGAAATGTATGATGGAGGATGCTCTCACACATGATGAAAATGTGCAAGGGGATTTGAGAGTGGATATTGACCCTCTACTCATTTGGGAGTCGACCCTCATGTTTCATGAAAGGGGGCTGCTATTGTTCTTCACAGGGCGTGTGCCCCTATCAGTAGATGCCATTAACGCAAATGTAGGCAAAGATGTGGTTGATAAAGTATTCTACTTTGGGCATGGCCTGTTTGAGGTCATCTTTAATGACAACATGGTCAAATCGCAGATCTTGGAACAACAAACTGTTTTTTTATGTGGTCTAGTGGCGCATGTGTTCCCTTGGAAGCCGGTCAAGGCAATGAAGGGAGAGCTTCTTTGTAAATGCCCGGTCTGGGTAGAGCTGGTGGATTTACCATCGTTTCTATGGACCAACATTGGGCATATAGCTAAAGCATTAGGTAAGGTGTTGTATACCCCATCCATTTCTGCGCCTAATAAAAATAGAGTGTGTGTTATGTGGAATACATCGAGGCCTTTTCCTAGAACACTTGGTATAAATGTGCCTAATGTGGGGAATATAGTTATATACTTGAAGTGGGGTAATATGGCTGGTTCTTGTTTTCACTGTGGCAATTTGGGTCATTATTCCAAAAACTGCCCTGCTTTGAAAACTGATGGGGTTAACTTGATCCCCACGTGTCCAGGGAGTAAAATTCTTGTTCCGGAGGGGCAAATATTTGGTAAGCAAAGGTTCTCCCGCATGCTCCTATGTCTCCTAAGACCATTCCAGATCCTAGATCGCGTGGGCCTCAAAGCTCTAATAATAAAGAGAAAGAAGTAGTGGTAGAGAAACAGGTGCATCCTTCTGCTCCTATCACTCCAGTAAAATTAAATGTTTATAAACGAAGAGATGGTGAAGGAACGAGTAAAGAGGCTTTTGGTAGAAAAGAGGGTGAAGTTGGCAAAAGAGCGGTCGATAATGATGGGTTTACGCCTGTTAGCTATAAGAAAGCTCTAATGCGGGGAAAGAGGGGTAAATTCCAATATGTATTTTCAACCTCTCTTACTAATGAGGCCAATTTTGCTCCTCATACTGAGGACTTCATGGCTGAGTATTGTGAAAACATGGACTTTGTGTTACAAGATTTGGCTCCGACATTGGCCCATGCTACTTCTTCTCCTACTACTCCATTCATATCATGAAAATGGCAACATGGAATATCCAAGGCTTGGGTCAATATGGAAAATGGAAGGCTATGGAGGTGGATTGTTAGACATAATCTTGATTTGGTGGCAATACAGGAGCATAGAAAGCATGATCATGCGGGAATGTTATTGTATATTAATAATTTCCAATTACGTTACAATGGCATTAAAAATCAGTATTCAGGTTGTCTTTTCATTGTTAAAAAGAACATACCTTTCGTTCTACTGTTTGATGATCCTCAGGGTAGATATATTGTGCTCCATATTGTGTTACATGATACCTCATATATTTGCATTAATGTATATGGTCCAAACTCACCTGCTGAAAGAGTTAGGACGTGGAAAGATTTGGCATTATCCATCAAGCATTGTATGCGGCTTCAAATTCGGAGGGAGCTCGCATTTTATTGTGTGGAGACTTTAATATGGTTGACTCAGATGCAGATTGTACAACTGCTGCTTCTTTGCTCTCTTCTTAGGAAAATAGTATATGGAATGGAATTCTGGATATGTTGAATTACAAGGATTTGTGGAATTACATTGGTGGACATACACTTCACTACACATACCATTCTAGATCACACAAGAAAGCTATGAGAAGGCTCGATAGATGCTATTACTCACATATTTCCACCCTGAATGCAGCATCTCAAATGTGGGTTGATTCTACAATGCTTCTCTCATATCATAACCCTTTGGTAATATCTCTCATGCAAATAGATTGGAGCTCATGTATTCCAACTTACTGAGAATTCCGTTGAGAGTGAATCACTCTTGGCTACAAACTTCATTGTTCAAATCCAATGTTCAAACTTTGATTCGCCAAGTTCTCGCTTTGAAAGTTTCGGCTTGTATGAAATGGGAAACTTTTGTCATAAAAATGCAAGATGTGATTAGGGACTGTGGAAAATTCTTCTCTCAGACTAT
>CM035435.1:90068750-90108750 GCA_020310875.1 Ceratopteris richardii | reverse complement strand
ATAGGAATACATCATATGCCACTGAGACATGTACCTGGAAACTACAAAGTCTCATGCCAATTTAGCAAAAAACTGCAAGGAAAAAATTGTATATAATATATAATCAAAAGATAGAGAAAAGAAGAGTTAGAGAAATAAGAGGGCGCGCACAGTCCAAACAAACGTTGACCAGTTGTCAATGATATGTCCTCTTCATCATGAGCATTTAATGAGTTACTCAAAACGTCCAGATAGCTTTGACAAGCATCAGCAATATCAAAATGAGGTTTTGTCTCTGACAACGGAAGCAGTCTACCCCTGTTTTCAAAATCATGAAATAATTAATCAAAAAAATGAGAAAGAACTCACAATCAACAAAGTAACTCACTACGTAATCATTAGACTCTTCATATATATGAACTGATAATGGTGCCCAAATATGGGGAGATAGTAGAGAAAGTTTCAACGGTGAAACCTCTGGTGTTGTATATCTGTACCATGGAAGGCAACGAAAGCTGCCTGATTGAGATGAATATGCTGGATATCTATCTGGATGAGCTGCTGTGCTATGACTGGAGCACTCAACAGAGAATCCAAAGGAATTTCATTGAATTCTTCATCTATATCTTATTTCCTACGATCCTCGGAGTGTCTTATAGTATTTTGCATGGGATTGAATCCAATGTTGGAACTCCTGTATTAGAATCCTTGAGTCTGTAGGTCCCAAACTCTCATATACAGGAATCTGAGCTGCTATCCATGTCCACATCCAGTTCGAGATAGACTTTCTTGTGTTCCCCCAAGTTAGGGATTCATGCCTGTCTTATTTGATATACCTTGGTCCTTGAGCCACCCTTTTGGATTCTCAGGTAAAGAATCCACTAGAATAGATGCTATCTAGTCTCTTGCATGGTTATAGTGGGTTTGTTTTATTCATCACATCAATGCATAGGACTCTGTAAGACGACTTTATTCTTCTTCAACAGAACTCTAACTGTTCTCTAACTCATTTGCTTCATTCTCCCTTACTTCTCTCAAGAATATCTTCTTAGCCTTCTTCTTAAAAGAGTCATCAAGCCTTGGTGCTAGATGAGGACACTCCTTAATGAAATGATCCCCACGGCCTCAACAGCAGGAACCTTTTGATTGTTAAGCCCTATGCAGCCTATGTTGTCACAAACACTTAATCATGGTAAACATTTACGTAGCTTAGTCCATGATGCACCTTTTCTCATCTCAATTTTCGCAAGTTTTGTGCCTTTTTTAGACAAAAAATTTCAATGATTCAGAATTTGATTATATGGAGATGGATTTGCTGCTTATATTCCCATTTTTCGTAAGCATGGCTGGGGTTTCTAGGTGCTAGAACTCTTATGTTGGATTATTTCTCCATACTCATATCTGATTAGGACCTCATTATCTGATGGTGATGAATGTTTTCTTAGGATTGGTCTTGATCAACCATATAGTAGATTTAGGTAATAGAAGTCTCTACACAAGTATGCAGACCTAGGCTGGCAATTGGGGTTATAATGTGGTTGATGTTCTTGAGGATATTCACCCATATATCACCAATTATAGTAAGATTTTGTGGCATATTTTGGTTCATCCATTTTGCCTTCACACTACTAGAGCTTCCTCTTTCTCTTGATTGACTCAATTAGGCCATATCTATTGCATAAATGACTAGGATGTTGTCCTTTAGAGTTAAGAGTCAAGACATGTTTGAAAAGGTACCACTCGTGGTATACCTAGGTTCAAAATTCGCTCTCTCCCTCTCACTAAGTAGTCTTCTATAGCCTAGCCAAATTTTTTGCATCTTGTACTAGATCTTGATCAGAAACTCTTGTCATATTTTTTTGGCAAATCTAAGGACTTCCATATTAAGTGTTCCACAATGGTTGACATGCACAAACATGCACAATATTCCATGGTTGTCCACTCATCTTTATAGGAAGAATGAAGTCAATTTCACTTCAACTAGTCTCTCATCTAAAAAAACATATCAACTTATCACCTTAAGGGTCTTATAACAAAAAACCCCACAAATTCATTCAATGGATTGTCTCTTGCCTAGAAGGTTTTCATTTTTTAAGGCCAAGCCATGTAAGTGCTTGAAGTCATCCTTGCAATTATATGCATCCTAAAGCCATCATGAGAACTTTTCATACATTTTGTAACTTGGAAGCCTTGGGCAGTCAAGTGTAATTAGGTTAATAATATGGACAACTATGTACTTCCACACAACACTTGGAGCTTCTACATTCTTCTATCCTTGAGGAGGCCTTGGCCCATTTGGATTGCCTATACAATTTATCGATGGAACAATGATAGCTCTCTATTTTGGCTTTCTCTAGACAGTGATCAAAAGGAAATAGGAAAACAATTGTAGGTGTATTCCTATTCATCCTTTTGTTGTATTACCCAGTATATTTCTTGTTCTTGTCATGATAAGATTGAAACTCTTCAATTTTATCAAGGTTATTGACACTACCAAACTCTTCTATGTAGAAGTTCCCTCTTCAATCGAGTTGATTGTCTTGAAGACTTATTCCATGTAGGTATTTAAGTAGAGGATGGAAAATGGTTGGTCTCGTGGGAATCTAGTCATGTATTCTTACCAAAAGCAAACAAACTCCTCTTCGTGTCTTAGGTTCATTCTCGAACTCACCTATTCCTTCTTGCTAGGAGATAGAGACAATCTCACCTTCAGTGCTGATGTTCTCTATGGCATTTATAAGCACAAACATTGTGACCACAAGAACCTTCTTCATATGAAGAAGCAAGTACCAAAGCTGAATGGAAGGAGGCTATGGATGAAGAAATAGAAGCACTCCAAGAAAATGACAATTGGAAGCTAGTACCCAAGAAAGCATCAATGAAGGTAATTGGTTCTAGGTGGATTTACAAAATCAAAAGGAACTCAGATGAATCCATAAAGAGGTATAAAGCTAGACTTGTGGCTAAGGGTTTTGCACAAACCCAAGGAGTAGATTATGAAGAAACTTTCTCACCTATGGCTAAGATGCCAACCATGAGAGTATTGGTAAATGTAGCTGCATCTAGAAATTGAAATATGTACCAACTAGATATGAAAAATGCTTTTCTCAATGGGTGGATTTCAAAGGAGGTTTACATGGCTCAACATCCTCGTTATGAAGATCCAAACAAGGTAAATCATGTATGCAAATTGAACAAAGCTCTTTATGGCTTGAAGCAAGCACCTAGGGCATGGAATCATAGGTAGCCCAAGGATTCATGATGACTCATGAGCAAGGTAGATTCTTCTCTGTTTGTCAAGAAGAGTAATTCAGAAATGATATATTTATGGGTATATGTGGATGACATCATTCTTACAGGTAGTGATGCCAATGGCATCAAACGAATCAAAAACCAAATGATGCAGGAGTTCAAAATCAGCGACCTAGGGTTTTTGAAATACTTTCTTGGACTTGAGTTAGTATACACTAACTCTTGAATCTACATCACTCAAAGGAAATATGTGCAGGACATGTTGAAGAAGTTCCACTTGGAAAATGCAAAAGTAGCTAGCACCCCTATGGAGGTAAATCATAAATTAAGTGCTCATGAAGGTGATTTGCTTGAAGACATTGCACGTTATCAAAGCATAGTTGGAAGTCTAAACTATGAGACTTTAACAAGGATTGACATATGTTATGGAGTAAGTGTTCTGAGCCAATTCATGCACAAACCTAGAGCACCTCACTTGGAAGCTGCTAAAAGAATTTTGAAGTATCTCAAAAGTACTCAAAACCAAGGACTTTACTTCCCATACACATAAAGTTGTACTCAGATGCAGATTGGGCAGGATGTAAGGATGATAGAAGAAGTACTTCTGGATACTGGATATTTATCTTTTGCAGGTGATAAACCTATTTCATTGTCTTCAAAAAAGCAACCAACTGTTGCTCTAGCTTCAACAGAGGTTGAATACAGGGGATTAGCGAATGCTACACAAGAAGCAATTTGGATTAAATTGCTTTATTCAGATTCGAGACTTCATACTCATTCACCAATGATCTTTGGTGATAACACAAGTTTTTTGCATCTTGCAATCAATCCCATTCATCATGCAAGAACCAAGCATATAGAAGTGCACTATTACTATGTTAGAGAGAAACTATTGACCAAAGAGATTCAACTTGCATATGTATCTACAAACATGCAATGTGCTGATTTGTTAACCAAAGCACTTGATGGTACTAAGCTTTGCAGGTTTAAAGCCATGATTGAATTGCAAGATATTCAAGAAGATTGATAAAGAAGTGCAAGCAAAGATGTTTGGCTTGAGGGGGAGCTGTTGGTGCAAATGTACAAGCCTTCACATTTGGCTTAGGATGGAAGACTATATGTGGAAGCATTTGATGGATCATGTGAGCTTTAGCTTCTAACATTTGATCATTTACCATTGTAAAAGGTTTCTACCTTGAGAGAATCTTGTAAAACCATATATCACGTGGAGTTAGGAGAAGTATGAGCTACGAATCTCATTTGATGGAATTCTCCTAAATTAGAGGAGTCACTTTTAGTTGGAGCCAAGTTTGAAATTCAAATTCAAACTTAGATGAAAACATTTATAAAAAGGCTTGTAAAAAATGTGCGGCTATGTGGCTTCATTGAGAGCTCCTCCTTTGATCATTTGTAGGATTTGTGTAGCTTACGCCATAGCTTATGCATTCCACCATCATCGAGCATCATTACAATGCCAACGATCTTGTATAATCATGTATTATAATACATTTACTTCATTGAACATCTCTATCTACTTCTCTGCTATGATTACTCAGAAGAGTGAACTTTCTCTGGTCATATCTCAGTGAATTCTCAACCATTTTGCATTTACTTCATTGAACATCTCTATCTACTTCTCTGCTATGATTACTCAGAAGAGTGAACTTTCTCTGGTCATATCTCAGTGAATTCTCAACCATTTTGCATGATCTATAGCTTGTTCGAATCAGCTTGAAGTCTACTTTATGCCATCAAAGTTTCAAAGCATTTGATTCATCCACCTTGGAGACATTGTCATCGAAGTGCTCACTAGTCATCTACCGTTCAATCCCTAAAACGTCGAGGGTAAGCTTTGGATTGCTAAACTTATTTCTCATAGCATAGTTTATCATTTTAGATGATTCCACTTGCAGTCATTAGCTATCTAAGCTAACTAAATTCCCTCAAAAGAAATTTAATCAATTGGTACTATACTATGAGCAAAAGAACCAGCAAGTATGTGGACTAAAATAGCAAATTTTGTGACACTAGCTATTCATAAAGTAGTCTGTTTTGATTCAATTGTTTCACGTATCAACTCCAAAGTAGATAGGTACTTTCTTTGTGTCATTTGCAAGCTAAAAAGGGCCTACTATCAAACTTTGAAGTGTATTAGGGCAAGTACAAAGCAAGTTTTAGCAATGCCACCTCACTTCCTTGAGGTATCCATCCATCTCTTCCAACACATATAAGCAACACAACCAAATATTCTGCAACATTCAAGTGATAGTCTCCTACCATTCTATGCCTCATAGGGAGTCATCCGATCAAGGGACTTAGAAGGTAACCTATTAATAAGATAAGTGGCAATAGACACAGCCTTTGCCCACAAGTAATTAGCATAGATCTAGCTGCTTCCACAATCAATCTGTTCAAGCTCTCTGCTATGGAGTATATCTAGTTATGATCTCTCTCTTGATACCTCTTTCCTACAAAAATGCATCAAACTCATTAGAGAAGTACTCAGCTCCTCCATCTGACCTTATCCTCTTTAAACTCTTTCCTGTTTCATTGTCCAAAAGTGCAAGATACTTTTTGAAACAACTAAAAACTTCATCTTTATGTTTCATGAAATTCAAGATAGTCCACCTACTGAAATCATCAATAAATGCCACATAGTACCTTGAGCCCGAAATTGAAGGGTCCTTGCTTGGTCCCCCCACATCTATGTGGACAAGTTCCAAGTAATCCTCATGCATATAGCCTTTCTTTGTAAAGGGTAACCTATGTGATTTACCAAACTGATATGCACCACATTTATAGATCAAATGTTGCTTGGATATATTAGGTATCCCAAGTACACATTGATCTCTACATATCTGCTCCAATGTTCTCTCACCAATGTGTCCTAGTCTTTTGTGCCATATCTCTAACTCACACAAGGTTTGATCCTTATAATTATAAAGTGCAATGTTTCTAGTGTCCTCAAGCTCAAATGTAAACAACCTACTTGTTTTCTCTCCTTTTGCAATTCTCCTGAATCCATGTTGGGGGTCCTCCAGAGTCCACAAAGGCTCCAAATTTATTGAACCTAACCTGCAAACCCTTTTCCACTATCTATCCAACACTCATTAAATTCTTTGTGATAGTGGGTACATAAAGAACTCTGCTCAACAGATTCTTATTCCAATCAGAAGTTTTGACATTTTCTACCTTGATAACTGAATGCTTGGCATCATCACCTGTCTGCACTTGGTGCTTTCCCTTGGGCTCTTCAAGATAAGGAAGGAGAGCTACATTGCCTACTACATGGTTTGAACAACCTGAGTCAATATAGAAGAGGTGCTCATCATTCATACCTTGTTTTCAGCTCATGTTCATAATGAGAAGAGAATCCTCTTGATCCTCTGTATAGTTGTTGAAGTCTTTTCTTGATTTGTATCCTCCTTGATAATTGTTGTTGTAGTTATTGTTGTAGCCATGGTTGTAACCTTGATTGTGATTGTATCTTCCTTTTGATTGTGAGTAGCCACCTCTTTGGAATCCTCTCCCTCTTTGGTTCTTGAAGTTCCTATAGCACTCATCTGTTCTGTGATTAGACAGTCCACATAGATTGCATGGGGAAGAGTTCAAAGGTCTCCCCCTACCTTGCTTATGAAGATAGAGTATCCCAAGTCTCTTGGAAAGTTTTGCAATTGCTAATACGAGGAAGAAGGAAGTCAGAAATAGAGTTAAGTAGATATGACCTCGCTAAAGTATCTTTGGCACACCATGAGTTGAGTTTTTCTTGCTCTTCTCTTGTAGGTTGATATTTGCTTCTAAATATTGGCATCTCCTAATATGTATCCCTAGAGACTTCTTCCTTGTAGATAGCTCTTCATCCTCAAGGACCATGCTGGAAAATTATTCCTATCCAATTTATCAATGAAAGAAGGGAAACCATCTCCCATTTTACCTCAACTTGCTATGATACTATTGTTGGGAGAGATGGATGGATACCTCAAGGAAGTGAGGTGTTACTGCTAAATCCTGCTTTGTACCAGCCCTGATGCACTTCAGAGTTGTAAAGTAGACCCTTTTAGCTTGTTAATGACATCAAGAAAGTACCTATGTACTTTGGAGTTGATGCTTGAAACAATTAATCCAAAACATACTAGTTCAAAGATAGCTAGTGTTGAAAAACTTGCTATTTTAGTCCATACACCTGCTCTCTTTTTTACTCAAAGCTGACAGTACAGTAACAATTCACAAAATTCCTTTTGAGGGAATTCAATTAGCTTAGATAGCCAATGATTACAAGTGAAATCATTTAAAATGATCAACTATGCTCTACGAAATAACTTTCGCAAACTAGATCTTATCCCTGTCTTTTTACGGAACAACCAATAGATGACCAGTGAGCATTTCAAAGACGATTTCTCTCAAATGCCTGAACCAAATATCTTGAAATTTTGATCTATAAAGTAGACTTCAAGCTGGTTCCAACAAGCCAAAGATTATGTAAAATGGTTGAGTATTCATTGAGATATGAACAGAAGAAGTTGATCATGATTGTACAAAGTCATTGGCATTGTAATGATGCTCAACGATAATGAACTGAGTGAGCTATGGTGTGAGCTACTCAAACTCTACAAATGAACAAAGAATGAGCTCAGAATGAGGCACACTACCCCGCGAGATTTTACAAGGTTTTTATAAGTATTTCTTCTAAGTTTGAATTTTGAATTCAAACTTGGCTCTAATCAAAAAGTAACTCCACTAATTTAGGAGATATTCCTTCAATTTGGAATCGTAGCTAATATTCTTCCCAACTCCACGAGATATAAGCTTTTACAAGATTCTCTAAGGAAATAACCTTTTACAATGGTAGATGATCAAGTAGTTACAAGCTATAGGTCACATGAACCTTTAAGTGCTAGTTCCACACATTGTCTTCCATGCTAAGCCAAATGTGTAGGCTTGATCATTTGCACCAACAAAGATGGCACACATCACATACCTATTTCCAAATGTTGGAGAACTTAGTTGTACACTCTGCGAAGACTAAAGCAAGATGTAATGAAGTCTTGGATATTCATGCTAATTCCAAGTCTTTCTATGAGCTTTTTCATATGAAGAGAATACAGTCCTCTATTACCTCATTGTATAGTGAAGGGAGAAATCTAATTGGTGGAGAGTCCATTGCTCACGTGTGTCTTTCTCATTTTGAAAGAATCTTTAGATATCTGATAGTGATGAATGGAGATTTTCTTTAAATCACATGTTACAATTTGTCCCAGCTTGTGTAGACAAAAGAATGGTGGATTGACTAGAAAAATCAACCAAAGATGCTGAAGTTCTACTAGCCATTACTTCTCTCAAAAATGGGAAAGCCCCTAAGCTTGATGGCCTCACTAAGCAATTCATTATGGTTTATTGTTCATCGCTTAAAGACATTATTGTTCATCATTTAATGAGGTTTCCAAAGAGCTCATTCCTGAGGACACTCCTAAATGTATTTCGGATTGGAGGCCCATTAGTATGATGGCTATATTATATGATTTTTAAAATCTTTGCTCTTAGAATATGCCCCTATGTTGCAACACTCATTTTAATACTATTCTTATGGTGCAAATGGCCATGAGCATGTGAAAAAGTCCTCATAAAACATAGTTCTTCTTCAATTGGACTTTGAAAAAGCTTTTGATCGCATGAGATGGGATTTTATGGCAGCCATCATGGGTAAGATGGGATTTGGATGCAAAATGGTCAATCTTATCAACTTGTTCGGAGCTGATATTATAGCTCGTAATAATATTAATGGAAGACTCTCCAATCAGTTCCTCATTAAATGTTCAATACACCAAGGATGTCCATTAAGTCCTCTGTTCTTTGCTAAAGCGAACACTCCTCTATTTTACATGCTTCCACTTCCCTTGGAGATGATGCAAACTTCGCGCCTGCACTCTCACATTCAACTAGTCTTATTTTTGATAATATGGATATAGTGTTGCGTGATGTTGCTCCTTCTATGGCACGAATGGACCTAGAGGATCCTTTATTTGCAAATACAGGAGATTGCTTCCCTGAATGTACAAGGCCGTGGCCAACAAGCTAAATGGATGAGGCTTTGGCATTGGATAGTTAAACACCAGCTAGCTGTAATAGCTATTCACGAGCACAAGAAGCATAGTTGTGGTAATTCTATTGCTTCTACCAAGAATTTCCTACTTATATATAATGGTTTGCCTTGTAAATATTCAGATTGCTTACTTTAGTTAGAAAAGATTTGCCTGCTGCAGTCATACATAATGATATTTCTGGCAGATTTCAATTTGTTTTGCTACATCATCTGAACATAAAGTCTGTAGTCATAAATATTTATGCTACTAAAACGCATTCTGACTGATTGAAGACTTGGGAACGTACATCAGCTGTTGTTGTAGAGAGTCAGAATGTCTCGGCTCATGCAGGGGTTTTATTCATTGGGGATTTCAATATGATTGAGCAACAATTTGATTGCTCTACAACTTCACATCTCTCATTACCTCTCAGGAGTCTTCTGCTTGGAGTCTTCTGCTTGGAATAATCTGTTGGATGATGTTCAATGTACGGATGTTTAGAATTATATTGGTGGACAATTGTAAAATACTTTTCATTCCAAAACACATGTACAGGCCATGAGTAGACTAGACAAAGCTCTGGTTGATGTGTGTTTCTTATCTGATCATAATCGTTTGTTGGTTTTCTTATATGACTTTGACTAGGACAAAATTGTGCCCAAAAATCCCAAGAAAGTTCCCTTGCACATAAATAATGTATGGCTGAATTCTTCCTTTTTAACCCGAAAAATGTTGACATTATATTGGGTGAAATTCAGAATATGTCCTATTCTCCTTGCTTAAAGTGGGAATTGCTTATTACTTCCATGGCGAGCATTATAACACAATATGGTATGTATAATAGAAAAGTCTCAATGCTGGAGAGAAAAGAGGCTGAGACTATCATATGCTCATTGTCGGATAAATTGGATGTAGGGACTTCTTTTTCTACAGTTGAGTTGCAAAGATGGCACACATCACATACCTATTTCCAAACGTTGGAGAACTTAGTTGTACACTCTGCTAAGACTAAAGCAAGATGTAATGAAGTCTTGGATATTCATGCTAATTCCAAGTCTTTCTATGAGCTTTTTCATATGAAGAGAATACAGTCCTCTATTACCTCATTGTATAGTGAAGGGAGAAATCTAATTGGTGGAGAGTCCATTGCTATACTTCTCTCAAAAATGGGAAAGCCCCTAAGCTTGATGGCCTCACCAAGATTTTTGATCGCATGAGATGGGATTTTATGGCAGCCATCATGGGTAAGATGGGATTTGGATGCAAAGTGGTCAGTCTTATCAATTTGTTCGGAGCTGATATTACAGCTCATAATAATATTAATGGAAGACTCTCCGATCAGTTCCTCATTAAATGTTCAATACACCAAGGATGTCCATTAAGTCACCTGTTCTTTGCTAAAGAGAACACTGCTTTATTTTACATGCTGGAATCTGAAATGCAAAAGGCTAATCTTGCCGATCTTTCTTTTTATTGTTTACATACAAATTACAATTGTGACAGCTTTTGCAGATGATATCGTTATCTTTGTGCAAGGAACAACCTCTAATATATCTCTTATACGATTCATTTTATGCAATATGGTTTTCTTCACGGCCATTCCATTCGCAATAATATTTTCACAATAAAGCTCCTTTCATATTATGCAAAAACATCATAATCTCAATTCAAATTTCTTGTAAGTGGACTTTGCCAAAGCTTATGATACAATATATTGGGATTTTATATCAGCAACTATGGCTAAGCTTGGTTCCGGGATGAGATTATCTAATGTTGTCCGCCTACTTGGAGAAGATGCCTCCATATGTATTGCCGTTAATGGTTTCCTCTCTTATCCTATTCCTATTCCAAGGTGGGTTCGACAAGGTTGTCCCTTGAGTCCTCTACTGTTTATTCTCGCTTCGTTCTATACTGCATCCTTGATTATAACATTTCCTCAGAGTTGGTGATAAAATATGCCTTGGGGCAATATATGTTATGCTGATGACATTATTCTCTTCTTCGAGAATTCAAACTCTGAATTGGGAGCTATTCATCATGTTCTTAGGCTGTTCGGTGGTGTGTCAAGACTTCATATGAACCATGAGAAATCTCAGCTTATTGACATTGCTTCCCAAGCTTTCCACATCCTCTCTTGGAGAGGGATCAAGGTTAAAAAAGGATCTATCTTTAGACACCTAGGATACCCAATTGGATGTTGGAGCAAATCTATGACAAGCCTAAGTATTGGCTTGAGTCCCACAAAGTCATAGAAAAAGCCTTAAAATGAAGACTATGTAAAGTTCACTTGTGAACTACCTCTTGTAATTTTTTGAAGAGTTTACTTAATGTAAAAGTAAGAGAATCTTAAATTGTTGAGTCCACTTGATCAAGAATGGAAAGAGGAGCCACGAATTCGTGATTTGTGGTAGGTAGAGAATCAAATCAATCATTGATTGATTGGAGAGTGATTGAGGGAAGTTAGCCTCCCAAACTCAACTATAAATAGATGGCAGTTTTAGTCGTGGTTAGAGAGACCTATGTGAAGACCTCCAAGAGCTGAGTTTTATGCCATATCAAGGTGCGATTACAAGGCACACATATGTATCAGTAAGTCATTGTATTGTACAAGCAATATACTTTCATTTTCATGATTATTTGGTTTCATCTTTCCATGTTTTTGTGAAGTGTACTACTCACTGCCATTACTCTCAGTTTTCTCAGCCAGCTTGCAAAGATGTTTTCTCTGAGCTTGGTGTATCATTTTCAGTGATTTAACTTGGTAAAGTTAGCTCTATAAGTCTACTATATGCTCACAAATCTTCATGTCATTTGGATGTTGCAATCTTCAATTATGTTCAGTTGAAGTCAACAGGGTCTGTTCATCTTCACTTCTCTGTCAGGTACCCGACTTTTTCACTCATCTTGTCAGAGCCATTTCTCAGTGGTTACTTATCCAAATTCAGTGATTTAAAGCTTATTGGATTCAGCTTACTGTCTAGTATAACCATACAAATTTTCATAATCATTGGATTCCTAAATTTTGAGTTATGTTGATTTGTCTGATCACTGGTCTATTTTTGTAGCAGCCCGTGAAAATCGGGATGATGTCATCACTTGTTAAAACTCATTCTCAGTATGTGGTTTATTATTTTTGATAAGATTACTCTTGAAAGTTAGCTCTTTAAGTTACCTAGACTTCCCCAAGAGGAATTAAGCTAATTGCTGCTGTGCTCAGAGAATTATGTAAAACACTGGACAGGTGTATGAACCAAGAATAGCAAGTTTTCTTCTCTGAGCTAACTCCAACTTATCTGTTTTGATCTATCTTTTTGAGAGTAATCTTCCAAGGTACATAGGGTGTCTAATACATCCATTGGCAAGCTAAAAGGGCCCACCATCTACTCCTGGAGTTCATTTTGCGGGTGTAGATCAAGGATTTTGCAACACCTCTTCATCTTCAAACACATACTTATCCATCTCTTCACATTGGAGTGGAGATCTCTTGCTCGTATCATGTTCAAAGTCAATAAATGGAGACCAAGTGATTGGTCAATGCACTTTCAGATTCAGATTGCTCATTCAATCTAGCGACTTTACATCATGTATTTCTTAACTCTATTAAACTGAACTAAGACGAGCATTGCGCTAATTACTCTTGCAATTAAATAACTTCTATAGAAGAAGAGAACAAGGTTGGCTTTTGTGCCCGTACCTTCGAGTCTCACCACTACGCCAAAGAAATATGACGAAGTTGGGATAAAAGGAAGTTGGAATTGCAACATTTGGACTTTGATTTTCTCCTATGCTCCTTTGAAACTTATTCCCCTTCAACCACATTGATGATTGCTTCATGGAGGAATTTCTTGATTTTTTGAGATGGAGTGACACGGTATCTCCATCATAGAACTCCACACCTTGTGAATCCCCTATTGGACTCGTTTTATCCCACACCCTCCTACACTTCAACTTGGATCTCATGCAAGATACTTTCACAAAAAAGGAATGACAAAAATAAGCCATCATGTTGATGATAGGGTATCTCTCTATCGTTTCCTTTGGCTAGAAGATAGTATGGTCTTGGAGGGCGATATCTGGCTTTGTGGACTTTTTCGAAGGTATATCGCTTCCCACTTGTCTATGTGGACATGAAAGATATAGGGATTGATCTTTGGCTACCATACCAAGCTGCAGAATACTACCATGCACTTTATCCATCGGTCGAGTTTCATACTGAATGCAACTCGACATGGGGATTCCATCATAATAATACCTCTCTCATCACTCAACAATAATATTCCCATGCCCAAGATATGATCATCCGAGAGAAATAATTAGGCACCTCTTCTGGAACTGTAAGACCATAAGAGGGTGGAGGGTAAATTTGAGACAAAGAATGCACACGGTGGTCAGTTGGTTCCTTCGCTGTACAATTTCACTTTCGGAATGTACTGCTTCAATGACAGAGTGGCTACATGGATTGCTGATAAGCTCCACTTCTGGATATTGTGGTTTTTGTTGCAATCGAGGAATACTCCTAACTTTGACAACAAAAAGATGTGTGCTGACATCATCCATCTTTAATTCTCAAAAAACATCTTCTCACTGCAACGTTCCCTTGACCAAGATTTTAGATCCACTGTTGAAGTCATTTTACATACAATTCTTTAACGAGCTTTTGTGAGCTCCATAACTCCTTCAAACTTCTTTGTATATATATAAACCATCTATCTACCTATCCATCCAGCTCTCACACATGCATGTACGTACACACAACACACACACACACATTTCCATCCTCGAGAACACTATTTCATATCCAAATTATTCTACAAGAAGCTGGAATTGAGTATATAAAAGTTCCAAAAGAGTTTGGAACTCACTCTTCATTGTAAACATTGGAGCTGATGTTGTCAAAGTTGGACTTGGACATGCGAAGATTATATCTTTTTGCAAGTTCCCAGATTGGATTTACATGTTTGCCCCCAACTCCTTCCACCCAGTTTGCACCGATTTCAACTGTGTAACCAGAGAAATCAGTGCTGACCATTCTTCCACCAATTTTATCTGTAGCCTCCAGTATAAGGAAGTCATTAATTCCATGATCTGAGAGAGTCTTTGCTGCCATGATTCCTGTACAGAAAAGACTGTAAATACCAATACTTTGTGCTGAACATCCTCTTAGTTAATGAATTTATAACATCTGCTTAGTTAGTAAATTTATATAGAATAGTTAAAATGTCCAAAAGAAAATGTATCACCACAAGCTTCCATTGGAGCGACTCCCTAGTTAAGTTAACATAGCTTGAGAAGAGGGGGAGAAATAGGTATATATCAACAACGCTGATTGCATCCTTATTTTATAAACTAATGGAGGGAGGAAACATACTTTCTCCTCATCATCATTTTATGGTTGCCCATAAAGAGCCACAAATATAGCTGATGAGATATTGGCTAGCCCTTGCTAAAAACTGCACTAAACTACATCTGCAATCCCTACCACAATGTAGATCTATGGGAAAGATACAGCATGAACAACGAAAGATGAAAAGGCATCCAACACCTCCTCACTCAAAACAAGTAGCTAGTATTATGACCGTATTCATGATGCAATAGTGAATAGATTTAGATATGGATCTAGATGCCATCATCCACACATATTATCGCATGCACACGAATAGAATAACATAAATATGCACATACAGATATACATAAAATGCATGTGCACAACTTATACATACATGTAATGGGTACATGTGCAAGAATATGCATGTGTCTTGACCAGATAAAAGGTAGAGAATCAAGCCATTCATTCACTTACATACTTTGTTTTATTTAGAGACAAATAAAACATATTATAAACGTATATAGTGTGTGATGAAAAATTTCAATGACTCCTAATCTACATTTATTTTATAAGCATACTCCATGCACAAGTTACAACAAAGAATGCAGATTGTTTTTACCGAAGTAAGGATTCAAGGCACAAAACAAATGTTCTCAAAAAGGACTAAGTCCATTCAATCAAAGGCAAGTAATACATAATGTACAATTGTGATATGCTTTGCAAGATACAAAGATGCAAACTGAGAGATGCATGAAACCAAGATGGCCCTCAAGTTCAACCCAAGCTTTCTCAATTGTAAACTGATGATTCATGTATCTCTACACATTATTAAGAATTTTCCCCTCTTGTTGCAAATATGAGGAGCCTTCTCGATAACGTGTAGAGATACATGAATCATCATTACAACCGAGAAAGCTTGGGTTGAACTTAACCATATAGTTACAAAGCATGCTGCAAGATTGGCAGGGGCAAGGATTATTGGAATCCTGAAATGATTAGAAGAGGTGGAAATGCAGGGCAGTTCTGCTGCCCATAGGAAAAGAATTGTGGTAGCCATGGATGGCGCCCTATATGAACACTGCCAATTATCCAAGCTTGGTTGGGGGTATAGAGATTTGAGGGTTCTTCAAACCTGCTGGGGGTATAGAGATCACAATCAGATATCACTCTCCTCGAACACTTATGAAAGCAAGTGGACTTGTAGTGTGAAACAGTCTTAGCATACCATTGAAGCTTAGACATCACAAAGACCTCTAATCTATAGGATTGTGCATGATAACATTTAAGGGGACCTTTTCTGATTGGATTTAAGCTAGCTTCCAAATTTTTGTGGAACTGACAGTATCACAATACAGATGACCCACCATAGCAAACTTGGCTCCTTGATGCAACTTACGAAGTTCAGTATTATGCAGTTGAACTGAACATCTAGAGAGAGGCAAGCCGAAACAGTGCATGAGGCAAAAAGGGAAGCTAAATCCTCAAAATAGGGCTAATAACTAAGATATTGTCTTTCCAAGAAAGGCGATCCCTCCAAATATCTAGAGCCACCTTAAAAGCTATCTAGAGCCAAGGGATTATCACCATCATCTTATGAGATTACCATCATAGATCAGCATCAAAAGAGCACCCAAGAGGCATCAAAAGCCTACAGCTAGGTAGAGGAGCACAAAGGGGATCCATAAGGATGACTGCCAAACCGGAGTCAAGAGGTGTTTCCTTACTAGTCAGTCTCCAATAGGACCTGAGCTTAGTAAGAAAAGACTCAAAGACATGCTCTAATATCAATCATTGAAGTTCGAGAATTGCGAACAGATGCAAACAGTGCAAGGAGGAAAAAGAAACTTATAGAACAACAAAACACACAATGTATTACCAAGTGAATGTACAAAAGATAATGACTCATTGGAATTCCAAATGTATATACAAACCAACCAAAAAAAAAAACTTTTAAAGAGGAAAAAAAATGCCTTGACAATCCTAACTGTGTCTAAACAGATCATTACCAAAATATCAACCAGATACCATACCTCTCAATGTATAACATTATAATTCAATTCATTTTTGTGGAGTACCATGCTCTAAAACTAGGATTAGATACAAATCATTGTATATGATAACATGGGATCTATTCAAACTCCATGATCTCCACCTGACAATCTTTATTGCCTCATATGTGATGACTTGCATAATAGGGAATGCTGCAATTAATATCATCAGCTAATCATATACAAAAGAACACAATGAGACTACGTATAAGTTTACTCCATGAGTAATAGAAACATCAATCTTTGTCATATGGCATGTGTTCTACATGCATTGCTAAGAAAGCTATTAGTCATGCTCTGGTTTTCTTCATGAGGAAGGGCATGCAAGATATCACATGTGAACCAAAAATGGAGATGAAAGATCTATGAAGCCACCTGCTAGATGCCAAAGGAGGAGACATGCCAAAAAGAATAGCAACATGAAGAACGTGGTGGCAAGCCTTGTTGTTCAAGGATAATACGTGGAAGCTTTCAAAGATCATCATATACAAATGTAAGTTGTAACAAGCATTTCCGTATGAACAAATATGCATGCATAAAGATCCATAGCATCGATGTAGTGCTATGCTCATGCAAAGATTGACAGGCATGCTTGGGAAATCGCATAGGTTAAAATACATATTTTGCACACGTGCTTACAAATAACTCTTTTCAATTAGGGGCATTGATACCACGTACAGACACGTATGGAAAAAATCAATTTAGATCCCAACCTCCGAAACTATTGAACTTTCTCAAGAAATATCTCTCTCAGCTCGTCATGAAGGCAAAGAGATACACCGCATAAGAGATATCTCTCTCAGCTCGTCATGAAGGCAAAGAGATAATCCATGCACTGTCCTTCAAAAATATGACTGCCCAGGCTCTAGAAACTCTCTCTCATCTCGGCATGAACGCAAAGAGATACACAGCATAATCCATGCGCTGGCCTTCAAAAATATGACAAAGCACAGACAAGCCATTGAACTATCTCGTTCTAGCACGCATTGAAGCCTCAGAGAACAAAAATGAGCATTGTGTTGGGAATGCCATCTCAGTCTTATACTAGATGGGGAAGTCAAAGGAAGTTAGAAAATGAAGGCTGGAGACTCAAGAGGAAGCCTCGGATTGCCGGGGCGCCAGTCTTACAACTAGGGACATTTCAATGAAGGCGATTGCGGATGACAGCTATAAAAGTGAATTCTTCCGCACTCTCCACACCTGACAACGGAAATGGAATTACTGTGAAATAAACAAGAGAGCGCTTTGCCTTTGCAAATTGAAAAGAAATAAACACATAAATTGATCCCAGGGTGATTCTGTAAATTGTTGGAAGATAATTTATTATTCTTGAAATGATAGATACTTATCTTGTTGGTTTGAACTGAAATTTGGAATACGATCATCGTGGGACTTGATGCGAGACTAATAAGATTCCTACAACAAATCTATCCACCAATGACGTGCTTCTGCAATATATCAGAAACTCTCGGCCATGAAGGAGAAAGACAAACACCAGTAACAGGAAGAGGATTAGAACACAGCTATCTGCTTCTGCTTATCATACATTCAAACTCACTACAGTTATCCACAGCTCCCATACCTCTCAGTCTAGAAAATTATAATGCATTTCATGTTCGTGGACTACCACGCCTAAAACGAGCATTGATACCAACTATGGACGCATATAATGGAGAAGAAGCCTCTATCAGCATAGCATAATATGCCTGCATACAGAAGCGCCATCTCGCGCTTAAAGGTGCAGAATATTGAGCTCGTGAGCATTCTCTATGGATGGCAAGAAATGACCTGACATTCCAGCTCCAATAATGATGACCGTCGAACTTTCTTTGGGAAGATCTCTTGCAGCTCGGCATGACGGCAAAGAGATACAAAGCAGAATCCATGCAGAGGCCTTCAAAAGTATTACAAAGTTCAGGTTAGCCATTGAAGTATCGCTATTTAGCGCACACTGAAGCCTTAGAGAACGAAGATGAGCGTTGTGTTGGGCAGGCGATCCAAGTTTTATACTAGATGAGGAAACAGGAAAAACTAGAGATTGAAGGCTGGAGAATGACTCATGAGGCAGCCTCAGATTGCCGTAGCGCCAGCCTTCCAGCTAGGCTGAGCTAGCGACGCTTCAATGATGGTGAGCGCGGATGACACTCCCATGTTTACAGAAGCACGGATCATGAGAGTGGTGGAAATATATATATATATTTTTAATGGAGGTTCAGCTGAAGCTTACTCGCCCGACTTCAACTTTGAAATTGCAACTCTACAACTCAACGGGCATAGTATCTATGGAATCGCGTATTTCAGAAAGCAGGGTACAACTGAACGGGCATAGTATCTATGGAATCGCGTATTTCCAAAGTGACACACGGAAAACTGGTTTCAACAGTAATATCATGGTTTTACACTGGCATTAGACTATGATAGACTAAACCCAAACGCCAGTGTTCGGAGAACAGGAATGCACGACATAACATATTTCCTGTTCTTATCTACATCTCCTTGAAGTAATTGAAATTGCGACTCCATTGAAAGGCATACTACCACTGCACTGCGCTCATTCAGAATTCCACACAAGCAAGAGAACATGAAAGCGGTTAAGAATAGGAATTGGAAAAAGATGGTCTTGTCCCAAGATGCCAGGTCGGTTGGTTGGGTCCCTCGCCTCTTGAGGCGGGGGCGAGGGTTCAACCCCCCTGCGCTGCGGGACACTGTAAACTGCCTCCGGGCGTTCTATCTGGCCTTCGGGCGTTGTATCTGGCCTTTGGGCGTTGTATCTGGTCTTCGGGCGTTAATCCGTTGGGCCTTCGGGCCGTCCACCGCGTTGTATGCCCCTGTTCTTGTGGGATAAGGGGGGTCCCATGGGTACTATGCCCTTCCTTGTACAGTTGTTCATTTCAAAGTTAAAGTTAGGGGGAGTAGGCCTCGGCCGAACCTCCATTTTAAAAAAAAAAAGATGGTCTTAAAATCAGACGAAAGTAATATGGAGTCATAAAGCACTATCACAATCACACAACCTGTGCCACCATCTACAACGTCAATGAGAGAATCTGAAAAAACGCCATTTTTCATTTCATTTCAAATCAGTCGCTGTTTAGCTACTGAAGGGAATTGAACTCTCGGTCCCCCCCCCCCCCCCAAAAAAAAAGGAGGGCGAAGGACGCAACCACCTAGATTGTGCTGTTGTACATTGCTTTAATTATCTTGTACGGAATTGACATGTTTTTATTTTAAAAAAAAACTTTTCGTCAATGGAAAGACATCTCTTGTATAAAATCTGAGACTGCCGTAACAAAAATTAACTGAATTTTAGGTATTAAGACTTGAAGAAACAATGAAATGATCTGTTTTTTGCACCAAAAGATATTGCTCGAATGTTGAAGCCTAAAAAGAAATCTTTCAACTACAAATATATGACACATATATGGATCCATGGTCTCTTCAAAATCATCCTTTGATCCAAAAGATTTTTACATGGAGTAACACAAATAATAAAAAAGAAGAAAATCAATAATGAATAATTTTTTTCAAAATCATTGGTTTAATACATGGAATTTTCATTTTAAAAAAGCTTAAAAAAAGGAATATATATAAGCATAATATACAATGATATACACTTTTTTTTTTGAGAATAAAATAATGATATGCACTTTAAGTGAAGAAAGTATCAACCACTTTGAGAAATGATATTCTAAAAAGAAAATAATAGATTCTCATGCAAATTAATCTTCAAAGGAATACATTTTATAGCATAGATTCTTATGAACACACAACTCCATCAATAAGCTTTGAGTTTAAATTACATATGTACATCACACACACATCTCTCTATATATTACATTACAGATATACATGCATATACACATATATGTATATATATAAATACATATATAAATATATGCATATAAATATACATCCATATATACACATATGTATATAATTTAAGCTTTAAGCATTTAAATTGCACATATACATAGATATATATTTACATATATATATATATATATATATATATATATATATATATATATATATATATATACATACATATACATTATGTATATTTATATGTATATATAGGTAAAGAAATATATGCACATAAGACGCATACTTATGTACACATATATGTATATAAATATGCGCGCGCACATATATATATATATATATATATATATATATATATATATATATATATATATGCAACTGGGAGCATATATATATATATATATATATATATATATATGCTCCCAGTTGCTTATGTGCACATGATGATAAACTTTGAAAACAAACAAATAAATAATGTCATCTAATCCAAATAGGGAGTAGAATCCAAATAGGGAGTAGAGGTTACTGTTTTGCAAGCCTCAATCTCAACTCTAAGCTCTATCTTCCAACTTCCTGCGCTAAGTTCCAAGTCTCTATAGATTGTTGGCTAAGCGAGTCCGGCTGTAGCATGCACACACTACAAAGCAATGTGCGCTGTGAATTTTGTGCGCTATGAATTTTGTAGCTTTAGCTTCTAAGCGACTCGTGCTGTAGCATGCACACAGGTCAGTGCACAGTTCGAAGCAATTTGCGCTATGAATTTTGTACTTTTAGCTTTTAAGCGACTCGGGCTGTAGCACGCACACAGTTCAGTGCACAGTACGAAGCAATTTGCGCTATGAATTTTGTAGCAGCTTTAGCTTCTGTCATACTCGAGCACATGCTACAACTTACAAGTTAGCCGTACACGGTGTAGACTTCCAAAGTCTGGATAAAATAAAAGAATGGAATAGTTTCAAGAGCTTCAAAGCTATATATATATATAGAGAGAGGATTAATGCAATTTTTAGCCATGAGGTTTTTTTTTTTTTAATAAAGGGAAGTTCGGCCATGGCCTAATCTCCCGGACTTTAATTAAAATAATGAAGAAAAGTTACAGGTGAATGGGACTAGTGCCCATGGGACCCCCCAAATCTCACAAAGCAGGGGACGAGTTCGGTAAGCTAGAGGGCGTTACAAATGAGGCGTACAAAACTATCATCTCCTTAATGGGGGACCCATTTGGGTTTCAGCTTGTTATCTACGAGGAGATAAATACAGTGGTGCCTAAATGGAGGAGATCTCTTGTCTCGGGAGATTCTTTTACCTAGAAGAAACAAGGATTTCTCAATCGACCATTCCTTTGGGGTTTCGCCAAAGTTGACAGCACATCGCTCCCTCCAAATTTTCCAAAGAGTCTCACCTCTGATGGCATTCCACAGCCTAGAAGAGCAGCCAACCGCCTCACCCAACAGCGCCTGTTGCCAATTGATTTGGTTCGAGAGATGCAGAATCCGTGTCACGTGATGCCAGATAACATGGGACTTGGGGCAATCGAAGAAGAGGTGAACAAGGTCTACGATGCATCGATGGCACCGCTTGCACCAAGGAGGCACACCACAAATTTTGTTGGCCCTTGCATTGTACCAGATACCTTTGTGCAAGATTCGCCACATGAGAACGGATTTCTTGATCTCAATAAGGGGGTGCCAAATCGACATGAACTTGAGTTCCCATCGAAGTTTGGTCCAAGAAAGGCACCACACCTTGTTAAGAGTGTGATGAACATCTAAGTTTTCTTTGAAGTTGGGAATTCTGGATAGTTTCTTACCATTGCTCCATTTGAGGCCCTCTAGGCAAGGAAGATCTTGACTGCAGAGAAGGCGGGTAGTTGAGTGGTCCCACACTGAACACCTGTTTTGAAGAAGAGTCCATTCTTCGAAAGAAATTCTATGTCTTGGGTCTAAGTCTTCAAACCTAATCCACTGGCCGGTCTCTTGTTGCCAGAGCTATTTCCACTGTTTGTACCCCTTGTTCCATAGTCGCTTAGCTGTTTGGAGGTTCCAAGACTCCACCTCCCTTAAACCGCTGATCGGGAACTAGATAGAGTCATTTTGTCTTATCCCAGCAGCCCACTTCCACTCATCACTGACTCTGATGAATTGTTTGGCTTTGTTCCAACTCTTCCATAAGGAAAACACGAGGCTAGAGCCTTTAGGGGACACCGGGTGGGGGGAGAACAAAAGCGTGAGGATCCCAATGTCCTTCCAGCCAGGAAGACCAACGAAGGTAAGGTCTTTTGAATTTCTGAAGATCAATTTAGCCCAGGAGGACTCTCTATTGCACCAAGCCTTGATAAACCACTTGGCCGCCAGCTTGTCAGCTAACCCAGTGATATCCAAAATACCCAAGCCCCTCGAGTCTTTTGAGCTAATACAAGTTTCCCATTTGATTTTGGGAATCCCCCTCCTATTGGGGTCCCCTGTCCATAGGAAGTTTCTGTAGATCCTTTCCACTTTGGCCAGTTCTTTCTCCTTAGGTCTCCAACACGAGATATAGTAAATAATCGTAGAAAGCATAAATGTGTTGACAACCATTGCACTCCCTGCCAAGTTAGCTTGCATACCTTTCCAATGATTTAGTCTGTTATCCAGTTTAGATAGAATCCAGTTCCACCGTTGGTCCATCGAGATGTTGAAGCCCATCGGAATGCCAAGGAGACGGAAGACTTGGCTGCTAGGGATAACTTGACACCCCTGATCAATCAATAGTTGGGGCGAAGGCCCATGGATTGCTCTGAAAGCAGTTTTAGCATGGTTGATTTTTGAACCTGATGCCTTACAAAAGGTGTCGAGGTAGTTCCAAAACACCTCAATGCAGTTTCTGTCGTTACGAACAAAGGCATTCATGTCATCGGCAAAGAGTCTAGCAATCATCTGGTCATGACCAAGGGGAAGGGAGAGACCTTTGAGATTTCCAGCATCCAACTGATGTTTAACTAGGCGACTGAGGCCATCCGAGGCAATAGCGAAGAGTAATGGAGCCAGTGGGCAACCTTGCCTGATAGATCTTTTTAAATGTATGGGTTCAGAGAGCTTACCGTTGATGTTTATTCTCGTTGAGGCATTTTCGAGTAGAGTGGAAACCATCTTCGTGAACTTTTGGCTGCATCCAAGATCTTTTGGAGATTGAAGAATAAAGTCCCATTCCAATCTGTCATAAGCTTTGTCAAAGTCGATCTTAATGAATATCAGCTCTTGAGCAGACTCCTCCGCAAATGCAAGGCCTTCCCAAATATCGACAATTGCTTCAAGTATAGATCTACCTTTGATAAAACCTTTCTGGTCCTCACAAAGCCATGACTTTAAATGACACGAGATTCTGTTGGCGATTACTTTGGCAATTATCTTGTATCCCGTTTGGAGCATGGTAATCGGCCGCCAGTTTTCAATTTTGTTCTTATCTCCCCTTTTGTGAATTAATTTGATGAAACCATTATTAAGACACGCGGGGAGGGCACTGAAGGAGAGAGCCTCTTGCCACACAAGACGCAGCGGGGTGGCCACCACATGCTTAAAGGACTTGAAAAACTCATTGGTGAGTCCATCAGGGCCCGGGCTCTTCCCATTGGGGAGAGTATCAATAACCTCTATAATTTCGTTCTTTGAAATGTTAGCATCCAGCAGAGAAATAATGTTCGGAGGGATTCTAGGTTGAGCAACCCTTGAGATGGCTGCCATGCAATCACGCCTGTGTGGGGAAAGAGGAGTTGAGACCCCGAGAAGATGGGTGAAGTGCTCGACGATGATAGATCTATTCTCAGCTTCCCTGCTGCATTCGATCCCATTGTTGTCGACCAAGAAGGGGATGGCTTCCCTAGCTTGTTTACTTTTCAGGATGTTACACATCTCTTTCGAAGGTTTGTCAGCCTTCCCCGCCCACCAATCTTTGAGAAATATTTGTAGATTTTTCCTTTGAACCTCTTCCTCGAGTCTAAGCCTTCCCCTAATTTTCAGAAGCCCTTGTTGGCATTGCAAGTTACCTTTGTTCACTTCTTCTTCAAGACGTGAGAGCCTCCGATACACCATTTCTCTCCTTTTATTCCGGATATCTCTAATGGCCTTATGCGTCCTGATGAGAATTTGTCTAGACCTTTCCACTGCGCTTCTCCATCACTTAGCCGGTTCATTACAGTGGGCAAACGCCTCCGCCCAAATAGTGGAAATTTCTTGGTGGACAGAGGGGAGGGGAAATGACGTCTGGCAAGTTTGAAACCAAGGAGCTTTTCGGAGCATGGGAATCGGTTTGAAGGAAAGAGTAATTGGGTAGTGGTCCGAGATAGTCAGGTCCATGTGTTTGGAAATCGAAGGAATACCCCACTGGAGGATGGTGTTTTGGTCAATGTAACATCTATCAAGTCTAGCTTTCCTCAAGGAGTCCTCCAATTGGAGGTTAGACTAGGAGAACCCCTTCATGTCTTTCACCTCGACCAGGTCAAGATGGAACTTGATTTTATCCCATATCTCTTTCTCCTGACCGTCAATAATTTTCCCCTTGTTATTCCAACGATCCTCAAGAAATTCAACCATGTTGAAGTCCCCGCAAAGCAAAACATTGTGAGAGAGGGAGTCAAGGGAAGTCCAAGTGTTGATTCTGTCTGTCTCACCATTAGGGGCGTAAATTGAGACCACAGTGAACTGATTAGGTGGCCCGAAAGAGGTTGCAATCCACCGATGATTCCGACCTTCACAAGTCGATGTCAATCTACTGGACCAGGAGTGACTAATACCGATTGCAGCACCCCCCGCCCCCCTAGGGTGCGAAGTGGAGAGCCAAAGGTGGTTTGGAGAAATGCATTTAAGCCGTTTCTGGAGATCCTCTGCATTGATTTTAATCTCTTGTAAGCAGATAAAATCAGGGTTGAGGCACTTGTCTTTGAACCATTGACCAAGAATCGCCGCTCTTGAAGTGTCCGACAAACCCCTGATGTTTAGCGAAGTGATTTTCATTATTGATGGTTGCCCTCTTTAAGGGGAGGGACCCGAACTTTTTTCTTCTTTTGATCTTCTTTTTTCCTCCCAGCTTCTTGATTTAGGATCCTACTCTTGAGGGGGCTCTTCCAAGGCATGCCCGATGGTTGTTTCCCTTTAAGCTTTGAATTTTGTTGAGGTACGCTTGGCAAGCAAACCGGAAGAGTAGGGCAAAGAGAGGAGCTTTCACTGTCTTGGTTGTCTTCATTGCTACTAGTGAAGCCATCCTCTTTACTAGTGGTGTAGCCTTCTTGGTTGTCTTCTTTGTTGGTAGAGCATCCAATGGAATTGTCAGCCAGATCATCTTCGTAAAGGTTATCCCCAGGGAGGTCAACCTCATTAATCTCCTTTTCTAAGCTGCAGTATATGTTATTCGAAGGAATAATGGTCGCAACATTCCTTACTAATGGTCTTCGAGGGCTGACTTTCCTCCTACGTCTTACTTCGGTGAACGCTTCTGAATCCGTCTCTGCAACACGAGTGCCCCCTTCTTCCTCCATCGGAGGGGGAAGCCCCCGCATGCCAGCTTGAGGTAAAGGATCCAGACCCCCATCTGGTTTCAACTTGTTTTTATTGGAATTTTGCTTCGAGGGGCAATCCTTGATCCTATGACCTTGATGCCCACAATGGAAGCACGCATTGGGCAAATTCTTGTAGGTAATCTCTTGCACCCAATCCTTACCATCGCCATAATGTACGGAGATCTTCGAAGGGAGCACCTGGTTCAAGTCTGCTTCAATGCAGATTTGCGGGTGCCATCGTGCATTGAAGGAGTATTGCACACCATCATAGATTAACCCCCCAACATCCTCTGTTGAGGCCAAAGGACGACCGATCGGTGAAACGATTTCTCGAAGAAATCCGTACAGGAAATACGGCAGATTGGGAAGCTCTACCCAAAGCGGGTAACGAAGAGGCTTTGATTTGTTCGGAACAAAGTCTGGGGTCCACTTGAATAGGCATAAGGTGGACCAACCCACTTGCCAAGAACCGGCTTGCAGGGCTTGGAAGGCCATCTCTTCATTCTCAAACACTAGAAGCAAGTGATTCGCCGGCAGGAATTGACATTTGCACACAATTAGACCACGCGGGAACCACTCCTTACGCAGCCAAGATCTCACATTTCTAGAGGGGGTCTAGGGCCAAAGACTTGACCGATTAGACAAGTTTTCATCAATTCTTCTTGCTTTGCAAGCACTGACTCCATGCATAAAGAAACCACCGGAGGAGCGACGTCCGATGGGTCGAGACCCATCTCGAGGGGGCACTGGGATTGGGGGGGAGCCATATTGTTTAAAACCAACGAGGGAAGAAGGGTCGGCATTGAGGCAAAGACGATCGAAAGCTACTCACAAAGATGATTTAGCGCACCTCTGGAAGCGACTCAACTCAAGAACTTGCACTCTTAAGGAAGCTTGCTTTTAGTTTTCTTAAGACACAACCAAGGATCGCTCCCCAAAAAACTTTTTGCCTTTGGAAGCCATTTCAAGATAAAGCTTAAAAAACTTTAAAACCTTTTTATTTTAACTTCTAAAAAGAAAGCTATTAGAGTGCGAGAGCAACAGAAATCAAAAGCGCCACGTGAGCAACACGCACAAAATCAAAAAAGAAAGAAAACCGTTTAACGGGGAAAGGAGAGAGGGAAATCCAGGTATCGGGAAAGCAAAAGCCGTCAGACGTGGGTAGCAAGAACCACCTATCGGGTAGCAAGAACCATCTATCACGGAAGCCCATTGTCTCACGCGATTGCACGCGGTCTGTCGCGAATGCAAGCCGTCTATCGCGATAGCAGGGAAACCGTCTATCGCGATAGCTGGGAAGCCGGGAAGTTGTCTATCGCGAAGGCCGTCTGTCGCGAAGGCCGTCTATCGCGATAGCTGGGAAGCCGTCTGTCGTGAAGGCCGACTATCGCGATAGCGTGAAGGCCGTCACGATAGCAGGGAAGCTGACTGTAGCCATTGCACGTCACGCGCCCCGAGCTACAGCAACTAAGAAAATCGATGCCATTTGCTACCAGATTGTGAAACGATGGATGCCCCTTAAAACTATTTATGATGTCGCTTGTGTAGGCTAGCCCGTGGAATTTCGTTTGCCGTATGTCATAGTAGCATGGCACCGCGCGTGGAGTTCACTTGTTTTATACTGTAGATTGGTCTGGAGAAGTCGATCGCTAAACGAGACGGAGACAGCAACGAAAGTCATACAACGACACACCATGTGACAGAGCAACGGGTCACAGTACCAATCTGGATTCTGCAGCGCCGAGTTGAGGAAGAACTAATCTGGACACCCTTTTGTTTCAATGGCCTTATGGACATGGCATTTGCTCAGAGAAAGCGATGAAGCTAGATACTCAATATAATAATTGTGAAACTCATTTGTGTACCACGAAATTTTGACACCAGAATTCACATTACGTCGAAGGCCTTCACTAAAGAATTGATCGATTAGTCCATTAACACATTGAAGAGTGATATTAGGAATGGTTCTTATGGATATAAATGATGAACAATGGTCTGGGATTTAATTTTGAAGTGGAGTGCTGGTAGTACATATGTTCCTTCTGTTTGTAAACAGTGGAATTATGATTATCCTGGAGGGGTTTTTGTAGAAAAATAATTAACCGGATATTATGAAAATTGACTACATTAACAACAACGGATGGTCAAGAACTTTAGTGTGTAGATACATGTGTGTGTTTATTGAATAGGTTAATAATTCGACTTCTGAACTTTGCAACGATGGATTTGAGTGTCTTTAATGATGACTGTCAAGCATGCAGCATGTTTTTATATGTTATGGAAGATAAACGTTTGCAGGCTCTGGTTTGAATTTTTGTTTTCCCCTTTTTACTTCTTCTGTATTTTTCTTTGAATTTTCCAGCGCGCTCATGTAAAGTGTCTACCTATAGAGGTACTTGAAATATAGGACCTGCTGAAAACATGATCTTTGCACGTATGTAACGATTGGTTGTTTTAGAATTTAGTTCTGAATATCTCCGAAATGTTTGGAGTTAACGTGATTGACTTTATATAAAGAGAAAACTGAACTTAGATTGACACATAAAATGAAAACAAGAGTAAAACAAATAAGCGATTTATTGACACCTTGAGGAAAACTTTGAAGGCACGTCCATTACATAAGAACTTCATAGGGAATTTTAGTCACAGTGAGAGGAAAGATAACAGTCGTACGGTGATTAGGAATTAGTACGCAAATGTTGTTATATGGAACCCCATGAATTTAATCAAATGCTAAACTAAAAAAGGAAAGGTTTCGATTTTTTGTTAAACAAAGATTGGAACTTAGTTTAGAATTGGTCAAAGTTCTCTTTACTAAAACAAAAAGTTCGTGCGATCAAGTTTGTCAATCATAATAATTCAAATGAGGATCAACTCTAAGGAGAGGAATGACGAGCAAGCAAGAAACAATAATTGAATTCAGGCCTTCGTGTCATGATCACCGTAATGATACTAAGAGATGCATAATTGAAAGCAAGAATGCTAAGAGTGTTGGAATAAATTCAGATGTATGTAACCTACCTATTCATTTTATTCATCGCTTCATCTTGTTCAATTGAATTAGAGTAGAATGAGTAGCCCTAATGGAATTTTGTAGTTCAATGTCAAGTTTGTGTTAGGATCACATTTTCTTGGCACCCTGTGTGCACCCCTAAGCGCGCAAGAACCCGACCACAACGGAGGTAGTGAAAAACACTAAGGTGCAGTGCAATCTCACTTTAGAGGAGCTACTTAAGGTTAGACCAGAACTGTGGAAGCATGTGGCCAAACAAGTGCCTGAAATAGATAAACCTCGTTCCTAGGTAGGTTCTCATAGAACAGTGCTAGAAATACCTCTAGACAAGATAGGAGATATGAGTGAAGGTGAAGAAGAAAACACCTACCTTCCCATCACCCATCAAGGATACACAACCAAGGCAATTCTAGACTCAAGTGCAGGAGTTGCAATTGCTACCACTTCCCTATGGAAACGTTGGGGCAAGCCAGCACTCAGGCCAACGAGAATGAAGTTGCAAATGGCCGACGGTCACATTGAGAGACCCCTAGGGCTGTTAGAAGGAATAAATCTCACTACTTGTGGTGTAGAGTTTGAGCACACATTTGCTATCTGTGACTTTAGCAAGAACCAGGCCTATGAGATGATTTTGGGAAGACCATTTATGCGACACTTGCAAGTGGTACAGGATTGGGGAACCAATTCCTTGTACTTGCAACACTTAGGTGTCACAACCAAAGTTAATCTCAAGGACTATTCTCATAGAGATGTCCCTCCCATCCAGTGGAACCCCATCCATAGAGCCAAAGATGATATGGAATCAGTGCATTCCATAGGATCAGGATCCTCATGGATGCATGAAGACACCCACTTATGGATGTGCAAAGTGGCAGTAGAAGAAGAGAAGAGAGAAAAAGCCAGAGAGATAGGTGCGAAGGAAACCCATAGATCAATTCAAGACCCGGCCTATGCACCTGTAATATTCCCTGACGAAGAATTTGAACCTCATGGTTGGGCTGAAATTTTAGCAACAATGGATGTAGCCATCAATGAAGAACAATGGACACCCCACTGTGACGAGGATGGCTATGACATTTTAGTCTTCTCCATAGAGCCAATCATGGGAGATTCGGTTCTGGAAGAATGTGAACCTAACACTCATGCATTTGAGGATGCAAGTGACTCCGATCTAGAGTCAATCATTATGGACCCACCTTTTGCATCAGATGAAGACTACTTCTATGAAGTAGAAGTTCACCCTTAGAGACATGGAGAGCTCGCAAATGATGTAAGGTTAACCACACAAGTGACCCCTAAGGATGAAGGAAAGAAAAGAAAGAAGAGAGAAGTCACACCTGAGGAGGAAGAATCTTTGTTTGAGGTCCCTGAAAACTTTAAGAAGTACAAAATAGATGATAGTAGAGTCATGATAAGAATGCCAAAACGTGAGGCGCAATCAATGGAGGCCTATGATAACAAAGAAACCACCAAGAAAATAGTTGTAGCCATGGAAGAAGGAGAAGAAAAATGCACCTACATAGGGCATCACCTGACGGAAGAAGAAGAGCAGGAGTTGATAGCCTTGCTAAGGGAGTACAAAGATGTATTCGCTTGGAGTTACAAGGACTTAAAAGGCGTGGACCCTGACATATGCTCACACACGATTCCCATGACCTTAGATGCCAAATCCTCTAAACAAAAGCCATACACATATAATGATAATTATGCTACCAAGATTAAAGAAGAGATAGATCGCTTGGTTGAAGCTAGATTCATCTATGAAATTGAGCACACTGAGTGGGTATCCCCCATCGTAGTGGTGCCCAAGAAGAATGGAAAACTACGTGTGTGCATTAACTTGAAGAAGGTTAATGTAGCCACCATTAGAGATAACTATCTACTTCCTATCATTGAGCATCTACTGGAAAGAGTAGCTAGCAAGGAAGTGTACAACTTCCTTGATGGCTTCTCTGGCTACAATCAAGTAGCCATTGCTCCAGAAAGATCAACATAAGATGGCTTTTGCCACAACTGGGGCATATTTGATTTTCGAGTAATGCCATTTGGACTTACTAATGCACCTGCTACCTTCTAGAGACTGATGTGCCATGTGTTTAAAGAGTTCCTGAGGAAGAACTTGGAAGTCTATGTTGATGATCTCTGTGCCCATTCCAACATTAGACAAACACATATACCTGAACTTAGGCAAATCTTTGACAAATGTAGAGAATATCAAGTCTTCTTGAACCCAGAAAAGTGTGTTTTCATGGTCAGGAAAGGAAAGATTCTAGGACACATATAAGTGTCAAAGAATGGCATCTCTATGGACGAGGAAAAAGTTAGAGCTATTGCAGAGCTACCTCGGCCAAAGAATGTCAAGGAAGTGCAAGCTTTCATGGGGCATTGTGGATATTATCGACGTTTCATACACATGTATGCCATTATTGCAAAGCCTTTGTACGTACTTTTGACTAATTTTGAGTGGACTGAAGAATGCGAGAACTCCTTCAATGAGCTTAAACGACAATTATGTTCAGCACCAATCTTAACAACACCAGATTGGAACAAGCCCTTTCATGTGCATGTGGACGCATCCAACTATGCTATTGGATGTGTGCTTGCACAACCTACAGGTGAAGGTAATATGGATCTTCCAATTGCCTATGCTAGTAGACATTTGAATGCAGTTGAACGAAATTATACCACCATTGAACGAGAAGGATTAGGCATGGTGTATGCTGTTGAAAAGTTTAGAAACTATTTGCTTGCAAATAAGTTTAAATTTTTTACCGATCATCAAGCACTGTTATATTTGGTAAACAAGCCATGAAATACCGGTAGGTTGGTAAGATGGTTTCTCTTACTAATGGAATATGACTTTGAGGTGGTAGTGAGGAAAGGTAGAACTCACTTGAGAGCTGACCATCTCTCTAGACTCACATCGAGAGAGGCACCGCAAGGAGTATCAGATGATCTTCCTGATGCTTACTTGTTTAATTTGGAAGTGGTACCTCAGTGGGCTAAGCCATTAGTGCCAGTATTGACATACGAGCCTAACCACCCAGTAATAAGCATACAAGATAGGGAGATAGTAAAAGCCCAAAAGTACCATATAATGGCAGGGAGTATGTACAAGCATACCGATCAAGGAATATTAGCCTATTGTGTGGAAGAGGATGAGTATGCTAAATGGTTGCAATTAGCACATGTAGGTGCATTAGAGCAACACTACTCAAAGCAACGAACCCTACAGACACTAAGAAGACTCGGAGTGCATTAGCCGACTATGGAAGCAGATGTCCATAAGATATGCAAGGAATGCCCAGTCTATAGTGTTAAACCACCAGTAGAGCATGCTACTCTATACCAAGTGTCACTCGTACCAGATTGGAGTGAATCACTAGTAGCCTTCCTGAGGACGAAAACATTCCCTCAAGACATGACCCTGACGAGGCAAAGAAGTTTAGAACAAGAAGCCCTAGACAACTCACTCATTGGAGATAATTTATACAAGCGTGGTAAAGATGGTTACCTTAGATTATGTGTCCATGGGAGTGAATATCTTAAGATCTTGGAAACTGCTCACCAAGGTGTAGCAAGAGGACATTTTGGACCAGACCGCGTGATTAAAGCAATCCTATTTGCAGGCTTGTGGTGGCCAACCCTTCACATGGATGCACCTACCTATGTGAAGAGGTGTGATGTTTGTCAACGAACTCAGTATCCTATAGGTAAGGATGAGATGCCACTCAAACCTATGATGGGTGGAGAAGCATTCTCTAAGTGGGGAATAGACTTTGTAGGTCCTATTAATCCCCCAGCGAAGGGTTCACATGTTGAATACATCATTGTGGCCAGAGACTATCTAACCAAGTGGGTAGAGGTAAAAGCTACGACCAAGAACGATGCCCAAACGACAACCAAGTTCTTATTTGAGAATGTTTTTACAAGATACGGGCTTCCAATAGAGCTAGTAAGTGATAGAGGCACTCACTTCTTCAATGAAGTTATTGCAAATATTCTCCAAGAGTTCTTGGTGGTACACAAGAAGTCTGCCCCTATCACCCACAAGCTAGTGGGCAAGCCAAAATCACAAATAAGATTCTATGCAATGTGTTGACAAAATTGGTTAATAATAAATGCTCTAATTGGGACAAACATTTACACCATGCTGTTTGGGCATACAGAGTTGCCTATAAAATGGTACTCCAAGCCACACCCTTTCAGATGGTATTTGGCCAGAATGCAGTGCTTCCATTAGACTTCATGATACCTACACTAAGGGTAGCACAGGAGCATGAATGGACGGGTCATGAACTCTCTTCGAGGATTTTTGATCTTGAATGACTAGGTGAAACAAGACTAAGAGCTGCAGTAGGAATATATGCAGCTAAGAAAAGACAGAAGGCGTACTTTGATGCCCATGTGAAGGATAAAGGCTTGAAAGCAGGAGACCTCGTTTTAGTCTACACTTTGAAGCAACATGCGAGAAAATTAGAGAAGCATGGCTATGGACCTATGATCATAAATAGGATCTCAACCAGTGGAGCAGTTCAATTAGCTACAACAGAAGGTGATGTTCTCCCAAGTTACATTAGCGGATGCAGAGTCAAGTTATATCAAGAACCCCTAACTAAAGAAATGCTGAATCGACTCAACACTGCTAAGCAACGCAAAGAAGAGGAAAAGCGAATTCGAGAAGAAGCAGAGGCAAAAGCATTGGAACGCATCCAAAGAATGAAATTGAGAAGACAGGGTAGAGATCAGCCTAGGACAAATGCCTATGTAGACCCAGGATATCATATGGGTATGTGTGAAGTCTTAGGTGTAAGTTCCTATAAAATAATTGATCGCCGCCCTTTTGTAACCTTAGAGATAGGACAAGGAAATAGTGCAAAGACTATATAGGCTTTGATTGACTCAGGTGCAGCCACTAGTGTAGTTAAACTTTCTTACTCTCAAAAATTGAACTGAAAAGTCCATCCTATGGAAGCATATGTCATAGGATTGGGAGGTGTGGAAACCCCTTGCCTGGGCGAGGTGGCACTTCCATCTACATTCAAGATGTTCTATTGACAGTTAAAGTGCTAGTGTGTCAAGATGAGGATCTCACTGAGCCTCTTATCTTGGGTCAAGACTGGATCTATGATCATGCATGCAGTCAACCTAAACCTAAGAAGTGGACTTCTTCAGGTCTTGGTAAACGAGAATCGCATTGTAATCGAGCTAGAAAATGCACTCAAAGAACTAGGAAAGGCACAAACTCCTAGTCCTTCCAGGAGTACACATGAAGATGATGATGCTATTCTTGTCCAAAACTATGTGATGCAGAGAGATGATTGTCTGAGCAACGAAATCAAGGACACGGTGGAACTCCATTCTTTTCCAAAGGCCATAGGGATACAACAACCAAAGGCAGATCAAATGCAGAAGAAGCAGATGAGCTATGCTCGACGCCAAAAGAAAGTACGAAGCATAGTGTCTCAGCCACCAAAACAAGTGTGGGTGCGGAAAGGAGACCAACTTGTTGTGGTCCACTCACAAGCACTAGCTGAACTTCATATTAGTGATCAATGACAGGACACTAATAAGATGTTTTTCAAAAATGCCTCTACTAAAGTGAAGTCCATCTGGGTACCTAAGCAGTCAATGAAGGCTGACCCACAATCAAGACAAATTTGGGTGCCTAAGGCTTGCTTGCGGGCTCAATTGGCCACACACATACCACACCATGTACAACATGATTCACTCTTTCGGACAACTGCTAACCACTCATGTTCCACATGCACAAACACATATTCGCCCATGAGTACGAGTAGAATCACTTGTAAATGGATCCCTACAAAGCCTCATTTCCAAGCAAACACTCTTATAAAGCCCTCCAGAGTCTCCACAAGGTCAAAACCGAAAGCCATCCACTGTGTTTGGTAGCCCAAAGCTTGTAATAAACCCCCCGACCCCCATTTGTAAATTCATCTCCATATACTAAACTACTGTTGGAGATAGATGTCTGTGGAAGCACGCGAACAACACAAGGAAGAAGAAGAAGCTTGGAGCACAAACACACAATACTGAATGTATTACTAGAGAATGTACAAAGATAAGTAGCCCATTAGGGAAATAGGCGTATATACAAGCCGGGGGATCAAACCTCCTAAAGAGGGAAAAAAGTGCCGCGGTGGTCCTAGTGTGTTCACACACATCACTACCTAAATATATCAACAAATCCCCTCTGGGAGTGATGTGGTGAACAAGTAGTTGGCACTCATGTATAAGGAAGTGCCAAGCTATGTGGAAATCACTCCACAAAAGGAAGTAAGCCCAAAGCTTTGCGGAAAGCTTCAAACTTCTCCCTAGGCAGAGCCTTCGTGAAAAGGTCTGCAATGTTCTCCTACGTGGGCACATATGCCAAGCTGATCTCCCCAGTAGAGAACCTCTCCCTGACATAGTGATAATGCACCTCAATGTGCTTAGTGCGAGCATGGAACACAGGGTTCCTCGCAACTGCCAATGCGCTCTGACTGTCAGTGAAGATGGTGGTGGCAGAAGACTGGCCAACACCCAAATCAGCCATAAGGCGTCTGAGCCACACACACTCAACAGTCGCTGTGAAAGCTGCCCTATACTCAGCCTCACAACTGGAAGTGGCCACAGTAGGTTGCTTCTTGCTCAACCAAGATATACATGAGCTACCAAGCATGAAGCAAAAACCACTGGTGGACACACAAGTGTCATAGCAATCAGCCCAATCTGAGTCAAAAAAAGCATGCAAATCTGGCGGTAGTGATCCCCCCTTGGGATAAAACAACCCAAGTAGCCGAGTACCACTCAAGTAGCGAAAGATGCGCTTAACCGCCTTCCAATGTGTGACTCCTGGGCAATGCATAAACCTGCTCATCTATGAGATAGCAAACTGAATATCTGGCCGAGTAATGCATAAGTAAATCAAGCATCCAAAGCCTGCTGATAGAGAACAACATCAAATGCATCTCCAGCATCATGAAGACTCAATCGTAAACCTGTCTCCATAGGAGTGGCAATAGGCTTACAGTCTTCAAGGCCAAAATGCTGCAATAATGTGTCAATATATTTCGTTTGACACAAAGCCATTCCACCATCAACTTGCATAAACTGAATGCCCAAATAGTGATGCAAATGCCCCAAATCAGAAATCTCAAATGAGGCATGCAAATTAGCCTTGAAATCAGCAATATGCTTCTCAATAGGACCAGTGAGCAGCATGTCATCAACATAGACAACAATGATCAGAAGCACATCATTAGCACTCTTAACATATAAGGTGCTTTCAGTTGGACTGTTCACAAAACCATGTGCAACCAGATAAGCATGTATCTTCTCATACCAAGCACGTGGTGCTTGCTTTAAACCATATAATGCCTTCTTTAACCTGCACACCTGATTTTCATGCCCTTTCTACACAAAGCCACGGGGCTGGAAAACATACACTTCTTCATGCAAGTCACCATTCAAAAATGTTATTTTAATATCCAACTGATGTACATTCCAATCATGATGGGCTGCAAGTGCACAAATGCTCCGAACAGTAGTCATACGGCATGTAGGTGCAAAGGTCTCATCAAAATCAATGCCTCTTTCCTGCGCATAACCCTTTGCAACAAGCCTAGCCTTATACCTGTCAACTGTACCATCAGGTTTATGCTTCAGCTTGTATACCCACTTAGTGCCAATGGCCTTCTTGCCAGGAGGCAAGTCACATAAAGACCATGTACCATTCTTCATTATAGCATCATATTCAGATTGCATGGCAGCCATCCAATTTTCTGAATTCTGTGCTTCATTAAAAGAAACAGGCTCATTCTCATCACAGAGACTAGACGCAGCCATAGCATAGCAATCTGATGCAAAGGAGGCGCTATGAGAGCCTGAACGAGTACGATATGACAAAGGTGCATCTAATTTGCTGTCACGCAAAGTCTACACCAGCCATTTTGGCATAGTTTTTGCTTGCTCAATATCAGCTCTCTCATCAACAAGTGCATGATGTAAATCTGCATCAGAAATAGAATGATCTGCATCATCATATGAAACCTACAAAGGCTGAGAAGTTGCCTCATTAGGACCAACACTAGACTATCCACCTGTAAAAAGAGGCATCAATGTATCATACATGTCTTTGGAGCTAACATATGTCTCCTTAGTACATGAACACAATGGCTGAATAGCATCTTCCACAAAGACAACATCACGGCTAACCAGAATGCTTATAGTTTGTGGATAATACAGACGATAGCCTTTACTTTCAGAACTATATCCAACAAAAACACATTTTACTGCCTTATCATCCAATTTTTTGCGATGTTGTTCAGGCACTAATGCATATGCCAAACAACCAAAAACACGCAGATGAGCAACAGATGGCTTGCGGTCATGCCAAGCCTCATATGGAGTGATAGACTGCAACGCTTTAGTGGGACACCTGTTCAGTACATATGTTGCACACATGACGGTCTCAAGCCAGAAACTATGTGGTAAAGCATGACTCTTGACCATGCACCTCGCCATCTCCATGAGTGACCTGTTCTTTCGTTCAGCAACTCCATTCTGTTGAGGTGTATATGGCACTGTACACTGGTGTTTTATCCCACGTTCAGCCAAAAATGCATTAAAATCAGAAGACATATATTCCCCCCCTCGATTAGAACGGAGGGTGCCTATTTCACATGTTGACAGATTTTCAGCCAAAACCAAAAACTGTTTAAAGCACATGAACACTTCGGACTTTGCTTTGAGTGGATATACCCATGCATGCCTGGAAAATCATCAATGAAAGTCCCAAAAAGAGGGTGTCTGCATAGGACCACAAACATCACTATGTACAAGCTGCAATTTCTACGTAGCCCGAACTGAACCATCTTTTGGAAAGGAGGAACGCTGCATTTTTCCCAAAATACAGCCTTCACATACATGTTTTCCAGGTGCCTCAAGCTTGGGCAAAGAAGACACCATATCAGATTTCTGCAGGCATAACAAACTAGCAAAATTCAGATGACCAAAGCGTGCATGCCAAAGCTTTGCATCTGACATAGCCTGAGAATCATGAACTGCACATGCCGAATCATTCATAGATCTTTCATAGTCTATGAGCTTATACAGCCCACGACACAAAATGCTAGAAGCAATAATCACATCGCCATTTGATAGATCATGAACTGTACACCTGTCATCAACGAATTTCACAACCAAGCCAATCTTGGCTAATGCAGAAACTGATAACAGATTCTTCTTGATCCCTGGCACAAATAAAGCATTTGACAAGGTGAAAGAACTACCATCAGCAGTAGTCAGAATGATCTTACCAACTCCCATAACAGGGTAAGAGGAGTTGTTGGCGCATGTGATAGTATTCCCTATAGGGGCAGGCTCGAATGAAGAGAAGAAACTACGCTGTGAGGTAATATGTTTGGTCGCCCCACTATCAGAGTACCAAACATCTGAGTCCACTGCAAACATGCATTGGTCATGAGAAGATGGGTCAAAACTGCAAACAGTAGTAAACGCCCATTCTTCTTCCTGCACAAGATTAGTAGACTCTGTTTTTGGTATAGAGGCTTTTGCAACAACTATTCCATCCTCCTTTTTCTTTGCCTCTTTTGCAGCCAATTTTGGACAGTTCTTTATGATATGATCATTCCCTTTACAGTACTTGCAAAACAATTTCTGCTTTTCTGATTTCTTTTCATCTTTATCCTGGTTCTTTGAATGTGTAGCATTTGCAGATTTCTGCTTACTAGTAGAAGAGCTCCATTTTCCTTTACCCTTCTGACTAGCCAGGAAAGCTTGATCTGCAACATGCATAATGGATCTGTTCTGCCTGGATTGATCTTCCTGCAACAGAACAAAGACTAACTCCTCAAATGATAAGGCATTCAGATTGCCTTTCATCATCAACCAAAGAGTAGAAGCAAAACTTTGATATGAATCAAGAAGACCATTCAGAACGGTCTACACAAGTGAGCATAGAATCACCTTCATTCATGTGCTCACTCTCCAATTGTTTTCGGAGGTAAGCAACACGAGCCTCATTCCTAGCTTGATACAATGTGGTAAGTGTATCCCAAGCATAATCCATAAGTATTCATGCTTTGAGAACATGTAAGTCGATGCCAATCTCCCCATCCATATATAGGACCACAAAATGACATAAGAGTGATTTTAGAGTTCGAAGGCACATACAAATCCTCTAAAATAAAGAGAACGCAGACAATACTATCAATCAAATAGTAATTAATCCAAAAGTTACAAACTTCTCCATCTAAAGGAAGTGGTCCTTTTCTCCATCCTCTTTGATACATTCCATAACAAAAATTACACCAACATATAATATGCTCTTGATAGTAAAAATCATCATAATTCCTATCGGAGGACACATGTCACTACAACATATGATGGGCATACCGACGCTCTCCATACAGACATTCACCCCCGGGTGTCAGTGTGATCATTGAAAATATCTGTAAAGATCTCGTTACGAATACCAATGCCTATATCGGTGGCCCATAGGTGTCGGTAGAGGCATTGGTATGATGTCGGTGTAAGCATCGGTATGAGCGTCGGTAATTCCCTAAAATTACCGATGCTCATACCAACACCTGTACTGGTGCCTATACCGCCAGTGTTGTTTTAAACATACAGAGGGTCCGAGAGCAAAAATTAGACCTTTTGCACGTCATTCAAATTGAGCACTGTTTCTATCAAACTTGCACGCGTGAGCTGAATTCTGAACTGCATTTTGTTGTGCACACACATGCAGATCTCTCTCTCTCTACACGCTCTCTCTCTCTCTCTTTAGATCTTGCTTCTTGGTAAGTTGTGCGTGCACTCTTACCCTCTCTCTTTCTCTATGCTTTTTGTTTTATAATTTCTCTTCTCTTTGGTTTCCCAGGGGGTTTTCGGCATCGATTCTTTGGAATTCCATGAGAGACAATGTTC